>ML978157.1:652641-881145 GCA_010015745.1 Setomelanomma holmii
TGGTCAGCTCTGGGACATCAATGAGGGCATGTAGCGTCACTCTGGAGCTATGGAGTACTTCTACCAGCCTTCTGGTTATTGTCATAAGCTTACGTGGTGTTGTTGGAGGTAGCAGGCTGCGACGCGAGACGCGGGGAAGTGCTGATGCGGAAGTGACGCCTGGGCACATGATCTCGGAAGTCCGTGCTGACATATCCTCGATTCGCATTGCTCGCATCTTGGCAATGTTCGGCGCATCCAATCTAGACTACTTGTCCGTCGTGGTTGCGATCCTCGCTAATATCGATTGTTCTTCTGACTATTGCAAGTTACGAGGCTGGTTGATGGTGCTCAACATTCTAGCTCCAGCATACACAATCTACAGTTTGGAGACCCAGAGAGACCTGCGACCGAAAATGATCTTGTCTTTCGCTACTGCACCACTGCACTTGCGTCGAGAACAACTCTTTCGTTCGACAATGGAGATGGTGTTTGCGTGCAAAAGTTGTACCATGCAGAGCTGTTGAAAGTGCTCATGGATAATAGTACAGTTGGCATAGTTGTCTAGTGAGCCAGCTGTTTCCATTGAGGCTGCTGATTGATCACATGTCTGCAGATCATGACGAACATGTAGCCCCCACTACTCTCCCAAAATTTAGTGTGCGTAAGCTGTCCGGTAGTTGAGCCTCATCTGGTGGGACGAATGGTCATTTCGGAGATGGACAAGTACAACAGGTGGCCGACGTGACCGAAAGTTCTGAAGGGAGTCTCGAGTTCAAAGACAAGGAAGACGTAGAACCTGACGATCGCGCTGCGGGAAAAGGGTACCTGCAATGTGCATGTCTTGATTTGGGAAATATTGGTGTTACACTCTACTACACATCCGTGATATCGTCCATCCGTCCAATTCCAAACGCTCGTGCCTTTACTCATATGCACATGGCCTAGTGGCTCTTGCCGAGATTGGCGTTCTTCTGTCGCTTTGTGATAACCATTGCCTCGAGGTCCTCGCGCTCGGCCATCTCGGACTCGATGTCGGTGATGATAGTGGTCAGATATGGGGTGTCCTATTCATTTATTAGCGCCTCTCGAGACAAGGAATCATCCTCGCCGTACCTCCTCCTGCTTTGTCCACTCCTCCTTTGGCAGAAGCTGATGCGTCATGGATAGCTGCGGAAGCTTAGCAGTTGATCATCTCCCTCCTCGTCCAATCTCAAGTACCTGAATAGCTCGGCGCAACCGGAAAACGCGGTTATACGCCTCCTGGGGCGGGAGACGCTTGAGGGCCGTCTGCACGACGTTGTTCTCCTCTGGGAGCAGGTCATCGGCCCTGTGAGGCAAATCGCGTCAGCCCATCCATGCGCATATCCAGATATATGCCATCGTTCCTTCCGCTGCATCTTCATCCACGTGTATCGCTTCCGAGGGCTGCGTACCTCAATCCGAGCTGCCTGTAGCCGGCAGTGTTGCAGTACCAGTTGGCAAGCGGCTTCATCCAGCGCTGCAGCCACGGGCGCTTGTTGATAAAGGGGGCGAGCGACGGCGCAGACATGGTTGCGGGGATTCGGCGGGCGTGGGCGGGCGTCTTGGTGGTGGGCTGCTGTCAATTGCAGAATGTCGAAGTGGTGAGGTCGTTCTCGTCAGGCGAAAGACCTGCATGCCAATTGGCGAGGGTGCGGTTCCACCGAGCATGGGCCGCGGACCCGCCTTAATCAGCGACGGCAGCAAGCTTCACTGGATCGCTCCCCACCAGTGACGACTTTCCTCCCAACCAAGCTTCTGCACCACCAACACCAACCCACGTGCTATCGCTGCGCGCTCACCTTCACCACCTACAAGACCCATTGCACGCGCGACGATAGCTTTCACTCTGCCTGCGCCCGTCAATGGAGCCGGACAACCACTAGCCATTGTGTCACTCGAGTGCTGCGGGGTTTCCGCACACTGAGGCACCGCAAAGGGGACGACGGCCTGTATGCACCCTTCCTGCGCAGTCTGTGGATGAACGCCTCTAACCGATATGTGACCACAGCCCATACCATGTCCTCGCACGATCCTGAGCCGCCGTCCCCGACTACTGTTCCCGATCAATATGCTCCTGCGCCTGCAAAGACACCTCCGCGGGACATGACGACCCCAAACAAATCCAGCGAATGGAGCTCGCCAATCGCTCGCCTCGCAGTGAGGGTGTCTAAGCTACCAGATGGATCGGTCAATGCTTTGTGCGGAGCTTCTGCCGGAGTAGCTTCGGGTATCGTTACGTGCCCACTCGATGTCATCAAGACCCGACTGCAAGCGCAAGGCTCCTTCCGGCCTAGAAAGTACACTGGACCTACGCGTGCGGTATACAAAGGTCTCACAGGGACTGCTCGAGTGATTTGGGTCGAGGACGGCATTCGAGGCCTGTACAGAGGACTCGGGCCGATGCTGCTTGGGTACATCCCAACATGGGCTGTCTACATGAGCACGTACGAGTCTACCAAAGACTTCTTGAATCAGCGGCTAGGTCAGTGATCATCCCAGAAGCCGCAACCGCGTCACTGACAAGTTCATCTATTAGAAAACAAGTGGCTCGCACGGACGCTCGCCTCGCTCGCGGCCGGCGGATGCTCGACACTAGTCACGAACCCCATTTGGGTAGTCAAGACAAGACTCATGTCCCAAGTGAGCGCACGCGCTTCAGAAGACCACCGCCCACCGTGGCACTACAAGAACACTTTTGATGCTTTTCGGAAGATGTACGCCAAAGAGGGCATCGCATCCTTCTACTCAGGTCTCTCGCCTGCGTTGCTAGGTCTCACTCATGTTGCCATCCAGTTTCCGCTATACGAGTTCCTCAAGATGAAGTTCACTGGCCTCGAGATGGGCCAGACTGAAGTGAACTCTGAGAACATACATTGGTTCGGCATCGCGAGCGCTACTGTCCTGAGCAAAATTGCTGCAACTTCGGCCACTTACCCACATGAGGTCCTACGCACAAGACTACAAACCCAACAAAGATCATTGCCATCACATTCGCACGACCACGTCTCCTTTCAAGGTGGCCAACACGGCATAGGCTATCAAACTCGCCCGCCCGGGACATCTTCGTCGGACGGCATGATCAATCTGCCTCGATATCGCGGTGTGCTCCGCACCTGCTCCGTCATACTCCAAGAGGAAGGATGGCGAGCATTCTACAACGGTATGGGTACAAATATGGTCCGTGCTGTTCCTGCTGCTGTAACAACCATGATGACCTTTGAGTCTCTGAAGCTAGTCCATCAGAAGCTGAAGAACAAGGGGGAGCGATTCTAAGGGGGATGATGATCTTGCTCGATTCGGTGCTGAGATTCTCTCCAGCACAAGATACCCTTCGAAGCGTTCGTACTGCATTGGAAATCAATGTTCTCTATCAGCATATCCATTTTCGCGTCATCTCACGTCTGTATATACATCGCAGCATTTCCCGGTATGGACACTGGCAGCATTGGAGCTCATGGCGTTGATGGGAGATCAACGTACTGGTTTGGTGTTGTTGGGTCCACTGCTTAGCACGCTATGGTGCGGCACCTCGTTTGCAAGTAATTCTATATTTGTCATTCGACGATTTCCAACATGGCACTTCATCTCTCCTTTGACAGCGACTGCGTATGTACCACTTACAGTCCAATTCCTTCACGTTGTCAGGGGCCGCTCGTAAAGTTTGGCCGATCAGAACCGTCGCATTTTCGCCCTCGGAACAGGCATACTGACAACATGTCCCACTGTCAGTCTGCACCCCAATCGGGTACATCTACATACGTGTCAAGGCAAAGAAGGGAATTCGCCAGTTATGCCACCGCTGCGTAGTCGCAGAGTGTTGGACCAATGACCAAGTTGCCGACACCGCCAGTATTCAATGAAGGCAAACGCTGAGCATGGAACAGTCACATGAAAGATGTTGCTCGTCTGTCCATGATCACAGCAACTTCGTCACAATCATTGTATCACCACCGCTTCCGCTTCTCTCATTCTACCTGTCGCACCAGAAACCACCCATGAGCCATCATGAATGTCTTAACGTGCGAGAAGGCTCAGTTGCTCCTCCTATTCCCGCGCGCAACCCTCTCAGGGACGCTCCTCATTACCAAGTGAGACGGGGTCAATCTTCAGCAAGTTACGGAAACTCGACAGTGCCATCATCACCTACTGCACAGATTCTGCTGGATGAAATCGATCGCGAGCTACTGGAGACGCACGAAAGGTTCGTCAGTGCAATATACATGAGCCAGGTTGAAGTGGAGAACACGTCTCATACCAACAAACTCGAACAAAACATGCCTGGTGTTCCATCTAGGACCTCGAGCCTGAGAAGTCGCTTCATTCTGGGTGCGCGGCTAGGTAAAGTGGAGGAGGACAAATCTCAAGCAAGCACAAGTAGCAGCCCGACAGATGGTCTGAAGAGATACTCAGCGTCTTTGGGGTTGGGCACCCTCCCTGCAGATTTCGGTTCAAGACGTTCAAGCCAAGCATACGAGAAGAACGCCACATCTAATCCACCAGACAAATGTAACGATGTCGAGTCAACGAGTACCATATCTAGCTACGATGGCGCACCGGAGGCAGAAATTATTGACGAGGAAGAAGAACAGGAGATTGCTTCGGTAGAGGCATGGCTGCAACGCGGTTCATTCTCTGCTCCGCCGCCAGAACCTGACCGCTTTTCCCAGTCCAGCAAGGCAAGAAGCTCTACATCTGAGAAGAAGAGACCCAATGCTTTGCAAATCTTTCCACCAGTTTCTCCTTCCAGCGGTAAGCGCGAGTATGCCTCCCCACTCACATCCCCATTATCTCCACTTGGCAATGGGAGGGATGCGTATGGAAACTTCATTCCCACCAACCCGCAGGACTACTTCGTCATGCAGTCTCCACCAACTTCCCCATCCTTACAGCCCATCATGGAAGATACAGTCCTAAAGACGGGAGGCTCAACACCACAACTGAGAGGTGGAGGCAATTGGTGGCACACTCTGGGCATTGGCAGTGCTGACAAGGAGCCATCCTTGGAGTCAAAGACGATTTCGATCAGGTCCGGAAGCAGACAAAGCAGCCGTCCGGTTCATCAATTGAAGGATGAATACTCGGTCGCCAGTCGAGATGTTGGCAAGCAAAGTCCCAAAGCTACGGGCGAAGTTGCACAAGCTGGACCCGCCTCTTCGATTCTTGCTTCGGTCGCGATGAACAGAAGCAGTGTTATCATCGATGAATGGTCCGATGAATTAGACGAAGCACATCTCGAGGCACAGATACACAACCTGGAGCAGCGGAACATATTCACGGCCAGTCCAACTGTAGGCCAGTTCGGAAGCGTAAAAGACAGGCGTTCGAGGATACCAAGGCAACCCGCACCCAGAGCGCCCCTTTTTCACCTTCCACCCACAGATTCTTCGAGGAATGAAAGCACAGCACACCCCGGGAGCGGTTGCCAGAATACTGCGCCACATCCCAAAAGTAGCGTTCCTTCGCTCAGCGATCTGTGGAGTAACGTCAGCTCGACGAAGTTCTCAAACCACGATGCTGGAAGACCTGAGACTCCAACATCACAAGTTAGCTATGAACCGAGATCAGAAAGGAGATGGGACGCTGGTCCGAACACTAGGCCACCAAAGGGAGACGCCTTGCCTCCACCACCACCGTCGAAGCATCTCAGATCCAATGTCTCGACAACGCCCCGGCAGGACGCACAATACATGCATCCACAGCACAACCAACCCATTCCCGAGCATATATACACCTCTCCCAGCGATATCAACCGCGCCTCTTCCCCACCACACACCATCAACAACGCATTCGACCTCGAATCCCTCGCCTTCGGCGATTCAGTCAGCGCATACCGCGGCACAATGCACTACCGCCCCAACCCATCCGAGCTCGCTGCCGTGCGGGATCAGGCTCAACACCAGTTCCACATACTCTGCCACAACCTCATGACCGGCTACAACGCCGAGGCAGCGGATATTCAACGGCGACTTCAGGCAGGTGCGATCAACCAAGACCAAGCTGATACACAGCACCGATTCAATATCGGGAATAAAGCGAATTCATTAAGGGTTATAATGAGGGAAACGGGGTACCAGATCATCCCATTTGACGACGAGGCGGGAATTTTGACTGCAATGAATTCTCCCGAGGGGTATGCGATATACCACGACCTCCTAAGCACCATCAAGCCCAGTCTTTGGCGGAAACTCAACGCACAACATCATAATGTCCAAAACCACTCAAATACCCCGTCTCCGTCAGTATCCATATCCATCAAAAGTCGTGAATCGTCACTGGATCAAGCGCGCCACGTTGCGGGCAAAATCGCGCGCTTCGTACTCGCTGCGCCATCGGATCCGGATCTCAAGACGTATTCGAGCAGGCAGGCGGTGCTGTTCAGTCCGATGGGGGTGCCGATTATGGCGGGGGGTAAGGGGACCGGGGCGCAGGTTTGGGGGGTGAAGGAGAAGGATAAGAAGGATAAGGGAAAGGAGAAGTTGGTTGGGCTAGTGGTTGGGGATGGAGTGGGGAGGCAGGATGTTGTGGCTGGTGCTGGACCAGTGGGACTTGTGAGTCCGGCTGCTGTGCATGGAGATGAGCGGCACATAGGCGCGTCAAATCCTTCACAGACTCAAACCTTTCTCGTGACAGACAGGGACCCACAAAGCCATGCTCCAAGCACAGTATCAGACGGGGCAAGTCTGGTCCAGACGGACGTAAGTATCTGGCCCGTCAACGACACCGAGGGAAATTGGTACGATGCCCGGCGGATCGGAAATGTGATCATGCGAGGTGGCGCCGGAAAGAAGAAGAAAAGGGAGAAAGTGAAGAAGGAGAAAAAGGAAAAAAGAGCGGATGTGAGGGTCAAGTAGAACCAGGCAACACATGTGTGGTCGAATTTGGCACATACGGAGGCGATGCACTACTTGGTCTTAGTGTATTACTTGGGTTTGGACAAGCTTTTGTCGGTGGAGTGTTGGCTTTTGGAGTTGGTGTTGACGGTGATGGTGAATGTGACAGCACATCGGCGTTACGGGAATTATTCAGCCTGTCTACAAGATACGGGGTAGTCGGACTCCCTAGGTCCATTGGTGGAGGTGTGGGATGTTGATGCAATGCTGGGACATAAACGCTTTAGTTTGGACCAAGCCAAGCATCGAAGGCTTGAAATCAAGATCTACTTCGAATTTGCCCTTGCTGGCTAGTGTCTTGATCGCTTGACTATCTTTTAGGCTTCTATTTTGTTGGTTAACGCATCGATGCTGTATATGCCGTGAATGCAAAGTCGCTACACAAAGGTGGACGAGATCCAAGAATCATTCGAAATCATAATATAATACAGATTGGCTGGAGAGCTGTCCGGGTCGGGTGCTCAATCGACAGCCTGGTGGTAGTGGTACAGGCCGAGACACGAAAGTGTGCCTCGTGATGTGGTACAGTAATTGAAACACTGAGCATACCTTGCGTTCGCATGAGATGGGGTATAATACAACAAGCAGAGTTGAGAATGGTCCAGAACGACAGAAAACATGGAAATGTGGTCTCTCTACTCGTATTCGTCCAGCGATCCAATACCCGCAGCATTTAGGGCGCATTCAACGGCTTCAGTCCGGTCCCAGAAGTATTCGCGCATGAACGTTCGTACCATGTCGAGTGCTGAGACAGCAGAGTTGCTACTCCAGAACATTTCGTGTCGTTCCCAGGGTGTGCTACGCCATGACGTTTCCGGGTATTGGACTTTCAGGGCCGGAAGTAGGCTTCGGGGAGCAGCTGCTCGTCTTTTGTGGAGGATACCAGTTTGAACTAAATGGAGAATACCGGAAACGATGCTGAAAATGGCGACGAAGCTTGGAAGCGAGCATTGAGAGGTCAGAAATGAAGTGGCTGAGACAGGTAGTTCAGTTGTCGAAAACGATCCCGGAACGATCAAGATATCGAATTGTGGTGAATTCTCGAATGAGTTCTGCAAACTAATCAGAATTTTGCTCACGTTGATGTCGATTTGCGAACGGAGGGGTTGGGATTGGGGGCAAATGGTAACCTTTTCTCCTTGCCAGACTGTCTCTCAGATGGCTGCTAGAAGCAGTCAAATTCAGGCGAATCCGGCCCGACCGAGAATGGCTTCTTGGCCAGGAGTGGCTTTTGGGATATGGCGAGGTATCGATCGTGCTAGCTTGTAGCAATTTGAGCTTCAGCTCACCGTTACGGGGATCCGACCGCCTGATGTAACCGGAAAAGATCCCTCTCCAGTTGCCGTGACATATCTGATGTCAATCTCATCGACTGCTTCATCTATGGCAACTGTCGATGCATTCATTCGGCTGATTCTGTTCCTGCCGACCATCGCCAGCAGATCCAAGGAAGCCAGGTCCAGTATCTGTGTCTGGTCTTGGCTGAGAATGACGACACCGATCTTCACAGATCCTTTTGAAGGAGGAGCGTAGTGGAGATTGAGATCCTCTGCTGATGTCGAGGAAGTCGTGAGGGAGTAGAATAGATCTGCCTCTCTTGGGAAGGTGGTGTAACTTCTAGGAGGCGAAGGCATAAGGAAAGGATCAAGAAGGAAGAGAGCCCGAAAGAGTCTTGATAGATGATCGCAAGAAATGCAAGCAACAGCTTGGGACAGATTGGAGTCTCATTTTGCAGCCTGAGTCCAAACTTATAGTCTGCCCCAAACTTGCATCATGGAGCTCAGACGCCGGCATCTGGGCCATAACAATCCGTGGGCGTCATATTGAGGACGAATCCCACGCTTACCCGTACCCTCGCGCTATACGAGGGCTTGCGTCGATGAAGTGGACACGGTGCTTAGGTTCGCTTACCTCGTTCTTGCTCCATCCGAGATCCTCCGAATTGCCATTTCCGGCTGCTTCGCAATGCTTCCCAGCCAATCGCCGACAATTTTGGATTCCCACTTCCGCGCATTTCTGTCCGCTGTTTGGGAATATATATATATTGTGCATTCATTAGAGGATGCGTCGCAATAATGGTTGCGTAGACGGCTGCCTATTGCAGGCAACGTGGGTTGAGGCTTGTTTGAGGCTGCCAGGCAGAACAATTCGCGTGCTTGTCGTTGGACGGAGATCTGTGGCAACGCGGCACGAACGACGGGAGCGCCGAGTATGGGTAAGCACTTGGGGTATCGCAAATGACCCAGTCCTGATTAGACGGTGGCTGTGAATGAGTTCTCACGGGAACAAGCCGGGGAGCTAGGGGTCACGCTTGGCTGTGAAGGGAGGGCAGAACGCCTCGAAGCTCAGGCACGACAAGTTTGGATAGTCATCTGCCATTGCGATTACATCAGTTGCGGGAAGCGATGTGACAAAGTTAGATGCGGAGATTCAGGAAGTGAATGGAAAGAGAATGGTTGTTAAGATGACCGCACAAACATCCCGAGTTCAGTTCGTGGCACGCGACCCAGCTGCCCTGCTTGAGGAAGGAGCTGTTGAGGGCGAACACCGAGACACCGCATTGCGGATCTGAATCTCCACAACGTTGTCAAGATGTATTTCTACGACACGACTCATAACCTTGCGGCAGGCTTGTCCCAGACCATGTGATTTGAGGCCTTGTTCTGGGCAATACATTCCTGAGCTGCATGTTTAGTGCGCATTGCTCCTGGTCGGACGTTACAGGTCTTGTGCATTTGTGATCAGGTATTTTGGGCAGTATGTTTAAATCAGAGGTACTGCAACACCAGAGCAAAAGAACAATGAAGCATGTAGAAAGTCAGATTTCAATTCAAGAGGCAAATCCAATATCTATATCCGAGTTGCCTTGCTGTGCGGTGCAGTGGCGGGTTGGGAGTTGTCCGCCAGCACATAGGTGGTATCCTTCGCTCGCTGCCAAAATCAAATGCCATAAGAAAATCGCCATTCCATGCTTGGACGGTCACCGCCTAGATCTCCCTCTCGATGCCGTCAGCCTCGCCGGACTTAACCTTCTTTCCGGTCTTCTTGATCTTCTCGAGGACGGTCTCGTAGTCGAGCGAATCTGCGGCGACAATCTCGGCGGTCTGGGTTTCAAGCGAGACATTGTAGGACTCGACACCTGCGACATGTTAGCGCCTATTGCGAGAGGCGAGCGCGGTGCAGCTGCAGAGTCAACTCACCATCAAGCTTCTTGAGCACGCGCTCAACAGCGCCAGAGCAGCCGCCGCAGCTCATGGCGACACCGAACTTGTATGTGTGGGTAGACATGTTGGAGGTTGTGGGCTTGAGGATGCGGGGTTGGAATTACTGAGATTGGGTGCGATGCAGGTACGTGGATGCGTTTAAGGTATTTGAAGGCGGCGAATGTGATTGATGGGTGTTGTCTGCGGATTTAAAGGGACAGTCAGGCAAGCGCTATGAGGAGTATATATATGCGCGACTAACGGCAGTTTAGACAAAGAGGGGCTTGCGCCAGTTTCAAGAGGGTGTTGTAATTCGGCTAGATTGCTACAGATTATCGAGGCCCCGCTGACATATCGCGGCTCTGGGTACCACGTCTCGACATGCTGGAACCATTTGTGCATCAGCACCGTCCGCTGACTTAAGCTTCGGCCAATTTTGTGGCGCGAAACATGCTCAATGTACGAGACGTCTTAGGATAGGGCAAATGAATGGCATGCTGATCCTCTTGAGAAAGGACACTGAGTCGCTGATATGAAGCCGTATCGCGAGTTTAGAGGGAAGCACGACATGATGTCCGAGCTCCGTGAGCAAATAGTGGCCTTAGGCTTTCTCCGACGACTATCGATAGATCTACAGGTCGCATTCGGTGCGGACGCGTCGAAGCTATGGCAGCCCTGCATCATCCACCCGTGACTTGCATGCTTGTGCCTGAGCATCTCGCTGCGGCCCAGCCCCGCGTGGCGCAAGGGTCCCTAGGCCGGGCTCGCGTGGGGCAGATCAAGCTGTGGCCGGTGACGTCTTTGCATCTTTTCACAAGCAGCTCTCACTGCAAACAACACCAAAACATAAACAGATATGGCTTCGTAAGTTCTAAAGCCTTCAGAAGCTACGACTCAACTCACACGATGCACAGCAACATTCTCTTCCTGCCGTTTCGGCGGTCACACTCGGTCAACCTCACAGAAGCCATCAAACAGTACATCTCGACCAAATATGACCAGCACCCAGACATGTTCACAAAAGACCTCGAGACGATCGAGAAACTTCGCTCACAGGCCACCCACGCGCAAGAGCCACACCCAAGCAACATCCCCAAGCTCCAACAATATGCGGCACAGCTGGTATGGTTGAGCGGAAAGTTCCCCATTGACATTGGGGTTGAGTTCCCTTGGTATCCTGCGCTGGGTTACAACACGAACCGTCCTACGTCACGCAATAATCTCCGATTCGAGCTTGCGAACATCACCTTCAACCTGGCGGCCATGTACTCGCAGCTAGCCATGTCGTCGAACCGAAGCACACCAGATGGGTTGAAAGTGGCAGCGAACAACTTCTGTCTAGCTGCTGGAGTGCTCGCACATCTGCGCAATAGCGTACTGCCTGAACTTCGCACAGAGCCACCAGAAGACATGGATGTCATGACGCTAGACTCGTTGGAGAAGCTGATGCTCGCACAGGGTCAGGAGTGCTTCTGGCAGAAGGCTGTCAAGGATGGGCTGAAGGACGCTACGATTGCGAAACTAGCCGCCCGCGTGTCCGATCTCTATAACGAAGCCTGCGAGGCTGGCATACAATCAGACTCGATCAGCAGCGAGTGGATACACCACATGACGGCGAAACACCACCACTTTGCTGCTGCGGCACAGTACCGAGCAGCTTGCGACAGCTTGGAGAAGCGCAAATATGGAGAAGAGGTCGCACGACTTCGCGATAGTCTCGCGTGCGTGAACGAAGCTCTCAAGGAGCAGCGCTACATCAACAAGCTCGTGCTTGCGGATCTTAACGGGTTGAAAAATAGAGTGTCGGAAGACTTGAAGCGGGCAGAGAAAGACAACGACATGATCTATCTCCTGCCAGTAACGCCAAAGGCCGAGCTCAAAATCTTGGACCGAGCAAACATGGTAGTTTTGAGAGTGCCCAAGGAGGTGGCAGAGTCAAATTCCATGCTAGGAGAGCGTGGCGAGCTGGGTCCTGCGCTCTTCTCAAAACTCGTTCCGTACTCGGTGCATCTGGCTGCCAGTATATACGTGGATCGTCGCGATCGGTTGGTTAACAACACGATCATTGAGGAGCTTGAAGGCCTCACCACTCAAATACACGAAGTACTTCGTAGTCTGAACCTTCCTGGCTCGCTGCAGGCTCTCGAGAAGCCTCTGGGTTTGCCACCAGGGCTCAGCGCACATGTCGAGGAGATTCGGCAACAAGACGGGATCAATCGACTACTGCGCTCCATGGAAGACACCAAGAAGCTGATGTACAGCGATCAAGCTATATATCAAGAAGGTGTAGAGATCCTTAAGTCAGAAGCGAGCGAAGATGAAGGGGCGCGGCGCAGATTTGGCACTGAGCGATGGACACGGCCTGCAGCCGAGCAAGCAGCGCCGAAGCTCTACGCTCAGATCAACGAAATTGACGGCTACTTCAAGGCGGCAACGAACAGCGACAATATTGTCAAGACAAAGTTAAAAGAGAACGAGTACTTCATCCAGCTGCTGAGCGGGCCCGACCACGACCTTGAGAACTACGTGCCAAGTGGGCGAAGACCTGCCATCACTGGAGATGTAGAGCGCGAGGCTGGCAAGTTACGAGGTTGCTTCAACGAAGTCAGTCGACTCGAGAGCAGAAGGCGGCGGAAGGTTGAGGCTTTGAGGACGAAGGCGAAGCAAGATGACATAAGTAAGTCTCCCGCGTGGTCATGCCTGCAGAATGCTTACCCTCCACTAGATCCGGAACTGCTCCGCGAAGCCGCTCGCTTAGAGCGGGAGTACCCTATGCAAACCATCGAGGCGGTGCAGTTTGAAGGCCTGTTTGATAAGCGACTGCAGATGTACGGTGTCGATCAAGACATGGTACAGGAAGAGGAGAAAGAGCAAATGGAGGCCATCAAGCGATTGCAGGACGCGAATGCGGCCTTTTTGATTGCTCGACGTGGAGACCAGTCCACGAAGAAGCGCGAGCAGGCCTTGCAGAGCTTGGAAAATGCGTACTTCAAGTACAAGGAAATTATATCGAACCTCGACGTTGGGCGAAAGTTTTACAACGATCTCGCCAAGATTGTCAGCCGGTTCCGCGACGATGCACGCAGCTTTGCGTATCAGCGAAAGTCAGAGGCATCGCAGATCGAAAGGTATGTCATTGTTGATATGCTCAGAGGACTTGCACTGACCTTCATAGCGACCTCGAAACTCGAATGAACTCTCTCAGTCTTCAACAAGCAAACTCAAATTCCCTGCAACAGCAACGACAGGCAGACGCACAGAACCCAACACACGGCGCCAATGCGCATGCAGACGCACCATTGACTGCGCCTACGCCCACCCGAGCTGGTGGTCCTCCACCCTCAGGCATGTGGACACCGGAAGTTGGAATTCGATTTGGCGGCGTGCCGACAGCGTCCGGCAACGCAAGGCCATCGGCTGGTCCTCCACAGGACGGGCGTTGGGATCCTACGCAAGGACTGAAGTTTGGTTAGATTAGTATTTCACTCAGCGGCATACTCAATACATGATGGCGCGGCATGGGATAAAAGATACCACATGCGAAAGTTCTAGAGGATTTGACATCATTCGAACAAACCTCCTGTGCGGCTCACAATTGTGCTATACTTGTCGCCACGAGTGATGCAATCCGCGTTCGAAAGTTCCGATGATTTGTTTCCTGGCATTCATGCTGGGCGCGTTTACGTATTGAGTCTGCCTCGCGCAGAGTATGCCTCGCGATGGTGTGGCTGTGCAAAACGACCCACCAGCGGACCACCTGCTTTGTGGGACCGATTGATGACTTCACCCGCCCAGAGACGGACGCTTACTGGTTTGCACGCGCCTAGAGAAATGAGGGACCGAGCCGGCGACTGCTTCTGTGACAGCTCGGCAAACTTGGAGGATTTCACAGACGTGCCGTTCGCTCTATCCGCCAATTGCTCGCCTGCGTGGATCATACACTTAGCGTTCAGGCGCGCAACTTGCTGTCTCTATAAGGCTGGGGCGCAGCAGTGTGGTTCTCGAGGACTGCCTCAGGTACCGGTGACTTTTGCTGTTCTCGAATTTGCGGTAGAGGCTACTCCCAGGCGCATCACGCGACGATAGCCAGTCCATTGCAAGGGACTCGTTTGCGCGCATCTTGCACAATTGCCTCTTTCTCTACGAGTCCACGAAAAAGCCCCCGCGCTTGACTTGACCATCACCAAAGCGCCATAATCGACACTTCTCAACTCTCCTCACGCATGACGACTACAAAGCCACCCTACCACTACCGTTTCACACTTTTGGAGGCTCTGAAACCGAAGGAGCATCCTGCAGCCTGCAACTCTAACCGACTTGGAGTTCACCACCCAGGCGTCAGCATCTGTTTATAGCGCGGCTAAACTGCATTGGGCGACACCTTGAGCGACTCAGCCCAGCTCACCGAGCAGGACGACTACACAGCCCCTTCGACTGACCAGCCTCAACCTACTCACGCCAGGCACATTGCGCGTTGACGTCGAACATTTGGCCAGTAATCGCGCACTGTTGACTGCAAAGCCACGCTCCCGCCGCCTTCTTGCCCAGCGGTGGTCTTAGCGCTCTCCCCCGCTCCACCAGAGCTTCTACGGCCTCCAAGTTTAGCAGCACGACAACAAACATCATGGACGTACAGCAACGCGGCCGCTCCCCCTCGGCGGGTCAGCGCAATGGCCTTATAAGGAACACGCCTTCGCCCTCACCCCACGCGCCCCATAACGTGTCTGGCTACGACCCCTCTATTCAGCCCACATCCTTTGCGACAACGTCAGCGGGCTTCGACAACACCCAATTCTTAACCACCACCCAGTCGCAGCAGTTCCCCCAGCAGACTGCCCTTGACCAGAGCTTCCTGCAGGCCACCCAGAGCCTGTCACAGCACAACACACCCAACTTCGGGGCGCAAGGCAGCAACAACCTCGTGCCTGACTCCCTCGATCTCAGCAACAACGGCGGCAATCCCGACTTCAATAGCTTCTTCGCGGGTACAGACCTCAATCAGAACCTGTCCTACCCGGGAAGCACGCTTGACCCGCAGTTGCTGAGCTCGCAGGCGCAACAGAACCAACTGATCGACCCCACCAACCTCATGAACCAGATGGCCACCACACAAGCGCAATCACCCACACCGCCACATCTCTTACCCACAATGAACAACCAGCAGAATCCGAGTCCGCACGCTTCACCGAACATGAACCAAGGCGCATTTCCTTCGCCATCGCATTCGCGCAATGCGTCACTTGATCCGAGCGCAGCATACGGACAAGGCCAGAACAGTGAATGGGGAAACATGGCCAACTTTCGAGGTCATCGGAGGGCTCCTAGTGACACCTACTCAGATGTATCCTCGGCCCACGCATCACCGTACTTGCAACAGCAAGACAGTTTCGAGGACACTAAACCGTCCCCTCTCCTCAACCCACAAGCAGACCCTCAGCTCTTCCACGACCCCGTTCCACAATTCAACCAGTTCAGCCTCATGGACGGCAACGCGCACATCAGCCCAGGCCACAGCCCCCACATATCGCCCCGCTTGATGCCGTCTCAACAAGTGCTTCCGCAATTTCAGCCGGATAGCTTCGGTCTGGGTCAGGGCATGAGCAACCAGTACGGTCAGCCGGTGATGGGTGCATACCCTAATCAGGGTCCTGAGCCTTTCCCGACTCTAAATGGTGGGCAGGCGGACGCCATGTCACCTCCAGAAATCAACATTGACTTTGCTCCACCGTCGCGCCAGGCAAGTTTTGAGCCACCAAAGCCTGAGCATCAGGTTGACGCGCTCAGTCCGCCCGATCGATGTAAGTAGATGCGCAAGAGTCGCATGAAATCCGCTAACCAGATGTCAGCTCGGAGTCGCAACCGCATACGCGCCAAGTCCGACCCGTTCAGCAGTGCGAGCTCGCGTGCTTCTACACCCGGCTCAGACGTACATCGGTCTTTGTCGCCCAGTGTCGCCAAGTCTCGCTCTCCCTCACCATCCAACAAGTCTTCCCGCCGTTCATCGACTAGCAGTGTGCCTAACCGTGACTACATTCTGGACCTTGCGGATCCTTCCCGACCAGCACCTGCTGATGGCTCAAACCCCAAGCGTACGCAAAAGCACCCCGCAACGTTCCAGTGCAACTTGTGTCCGAAGCGATTTACCCGTGCGTACAATCTCCGATCGCACTTGCGCACTCACACAGATGAGCGACCGTTCGTATGCAGCGTCTGCGGCAAGGCTTTCGCTCGTCAGCACGACCGAAAGCGACACGAAGGTTTGCACTCGGGCGAGAAGAAGTTCGTGTGCCGAGGCAACCTGAAAGATGGCAATAATTGGGGCTGTGGCAGGCGATTCGCGCGTGCTGATGCTCTGGGACGCCATTTCCGCTCCGAAGCCGGTCGAGTCTGCATTCGCCCACTGCTTGAGGAAGAAGCTCAAGAGAAGGGCGGTTGGGACGGCCAGCAACAGCAGCCCAACAATTGCAATGGCATGTTCGCGCAAATGCCTGCTCAGAACTTTGGCCCTGGTATGATGGGCCAGCCGGGCTTCGAGGCCTTCCAGCAACCACAAGCGCCACCTCAATTCTTGCCAGCAGCGCTTCTCGCTCAGTATCCTGCACTTGCGGGCATCCAGTGGGATCAGTTACCGCCTGGCAATCCTGACGAACTGGAAGGTGACATTAGCGGTCGCAGCAGCTTCGACGCTTCCAGTGGCGGGGAATACTACGAGGAGGAGAGCGACTACCAGGGCGGCCAGCAGCCCGTGTACGCCAGCAACGACGGAGGTTGGGCAAGCGACTCTGGATATCGCTAGGAGCCGTTCATTTTCCTTGGCTAACCTGTTGGATTTGCTCTTTCTCTTCGAATGCCTGTTTACGCGATACGACTTTGCCTTTAACGATTGCTTACGACGCTTCTGTCGCTTTGATGTCTGTTTTTGCGATACCACTTTCATTGCTCGCGAGCTGGGTTACGATACCCCAGGTTTGGAGAACGTAGGGGTGTACACGCAGGTTGAGGGCTTTTGATCTGCCATGGCGATCTTCCGTCTGCTTGGACTTGAGGGCTTAGACGATAGACACGCGATACCATAGGTATAATGAAGTATTGAAATCAATCGTTGTATTGGATGTGAATCGTGACGACGTGGCAGCTGATCAAGCGGATGCTAAACATGCAAGGTCTGAGCAATTCCAATAAATTTGCCGTGAACTTGCTTCTTGCAAGATGCATAAGTGGAGAAGGCTCTTCGAAGGTAGCATTTGCCATGTGCAAACACACAACCTCACGCGTGCTTGCAGCTCATGTACCTGCACCAAGATACTTATCGAAGGAATGCCTTGCCCAGCTATCGCACACTATGGCTGGACAAATCAACAACAATCCTTGCATTGACCACTTCATCGCACCCTTACCAAAAAGATACTGCGGCTTCACGACGTTGTCAAATCATGGAGAGGTGCAAAAAGACAGCAAAAAAGATGGGGCCTGACCGGGATTCGACTGTACGAGGATTAGACACAATTCAAATCCTGGATGTCGGGCTGGAACTTACACCCGGGGCCTGTCACATAGAAGAATCTATTGATTCCAGGCGAAGAACCCGAAGCGACAATCTTGACTTATTGTTAGGTTTTGCAAGGAAGCCAGCGAAGACGAAGTTGACTCACCATACCACTATTAGTTGTTAGAAAGTGGGCACAGAACATGGGCAACCAGGTAGCTGTACCTAGACCATCAGGCCGACTCGTTGGTCGTTTATAACGTTGATGGCAAATTTGAAGAGAACCACATATATATAGTAGAACATTTGTTGGGCGGAGCAGGCGAGGCAAGAATGTGTAAGAATGTGTGGAAATTCGAGGTAAGCGAACCCACGCGTACTAACGGCATGTGGGGCCATGGTACAGTCAACACCATGGGCGAGGGATAACCGGACCATTCCGTTTTCAGAACACCTTGCGAACGTCTATCTTTGGTATCACGACATTGCAACAACGTTGAGTGCGGGTACATGTGTTGAGCTGCGTCGTCTTGAGGCTTATCTTTCAACAACTCGTCATGACGTGCAAATGCCCACTACAATCCAAGGTCACAACGTCAAGATGAGATCGCAACCAAGTCTACGCAGTAATCATCGCCAGCATCAGTAAGTCGCAGGTTCTGTGATTCGCTCCCCTTATCGCCTCACTCAATTCGAAGCTCATGCAGCGGCATCCCTAGGCGGAGAGCCGATCGCTCAGGTTGTCACGCACAACAGTTGCACAAGCATTTTGGGGAATGTGGCGGACCACCGACTTCGCAGCGGCTTCCGTCGTGGCTAAACTGGACTTGACTGGTGCTGTGAGGGCCCCTGTGGACGTGCGTTCAACATAGGTCACACCGACATTTTGGCTCTCGTCATCTGTATTCTCGGGTGTCTTTTGAAGCCAGGAGCAGTCCAAACGTGCGATGAATTTGTTGATGCAAACGGCCCATCGCGCCATCGAAAAACCAAGCCAGCATCGCAAGATAAGAACCGCATGCTTCGACCAGCTCTCGAGTCGAATTAAAAGTGCGGGGAGAAAGTAATTGTAAATCCGCAGCCATTGGCTCGGACCCGCATCATGCCATATCCAGCATAGCAACCTGCCCCAAGCTCCCAGCAACATTCAACGGACCACCGCGCCCGCCATCGTAAGACACACACACACGTCTTACCAATCGCATGCACGTATTTATGGATGATTAGTGCAATGCAATTGTTGTAGACGCTGTTGACCGCTCTGGAAGAAAAGCAGCCAAGGACTCCGAGGTGGTGCGACTCGTGTGTCAGTTCAAAGGGCACAGCTTCCCCTCACAGCCCCGGATCAAGCTGCCTTCATTCCTCTACGTCTCGATATCTGACCTGATCTTTGCGACGCCGCGGTGCGCCCGACCGAAGCTCATCCTTGACTTATCCGTCTGACCTTGCTATCAATCGCTTGCCTCGCTCATCTTCCTTCCATTCAATTCCATCCCAGTTCATCTCAACCTCATACTACCGCAATCATGTCCACAGCACGCGTCTCCGCCCGCGCCATCAAGGCCCTAACATCCACCTCCAAAACCTCAACCCGCCAGCTCTCCATGACTGGCCCAGCCACATTTTCCTCCCTCCTCACCTCCGATAAGCCTGCGCGCGGCAACAATGCTCCGCGCCTGCCCACCTCCGCAACCATTCCCGTTCCCGAAGCAAACAACACAGGCAAGCCGGTGCGACATTTCAACACGAGCAGGAGCTTGAAGGCCGTTGGTGATACCTCGACAATCGACTTCATGTACATCCCCGACTTTGATCCCGATCTCAACGCCGCACCGGTTCAAATTAGGGTGCCGATTCTGCCGTGGACCAACGCGAGTGAATCAGTCAAGGCTGAGGCCACGGAGGCGGAGACACCGGTACGTCTACTACAACTCCCTTTCCCTCTGGTTATACGTTGAAGTAATTGCTAACCTCAGTCGATAGGTCATGATGCCAACCATCCACACCGTCGCAGCCGATGGCACACACATCCACGCGCCCTCCGCCATGTCCGACATGACCGACAGCGACCACATTGATTTCCAAGGCATGGCGAGCAACGTGGCATCGAAACTGGCGGCAAGACCGAGTGAAGGTGGAGAAGGCATGACGAAGCAGATTCTGACTGGACTTTGGGAGGATATTGTTGGGCCGAAGCAGGGTCATGCCAGGACTTGAGGGTGAGCTTCGGGATCGGCGAATCCTTGGGTCGCAAGGTGGATGAGGTCTTGGAGAATAAGGGACGACTTGTTTCATGGATGGTGTAACGATTTGGAAAGGTCTAGCTTGAAGTGCTCGAGCTTATGAGATCATGAAATCCATTGTAATGTTTTTGCTACCTCATTTCTCAAGTCCTTGATTATCTATGGTTGAGATTCCACCACTCCATTTCCATGGCGAGACCATACGCAGGAACGTAATGAGTGTGCGAGCTTGATATCATGACTGATGTTGAATAGGAAGGCATGCTCAAAAGAATCTCCCTCCACACGGAGGTCCAGTATCCTCAGCCAGAGTCCACGCCAAAAGCCTCGTTGTCGAACCTCCTACCGGCTCTAAGGAGTATCATTCGCAGAACCCGTAGTCCAACGTCTCGTCGTACTTCAAATGCGTACGAAAGCTGAACTCTGAAGCTGCTGAAGTATAGTCTGCCTGGTCTTGTGCCGTCTCGTTTTTCGAGTAGCATCTCCTCTCCGTCCTCTGGATCGAACTTCTGCCATCACTGGTCCAAGTGGGTGGTGTGGCTTGCTCGACCTTGAGCTCAGCTTGTCTTCTCATGACACAGAGAAGGAATGCATGCGGAAGTTGCTGTAAGGCCGTGAACTCATCTTCACCATCGTTGTCATGATCCCACTCTTCACACCACGTATTGGCCAGGTATTGCAGCAGCACGCCGTGTACTGGGACGTTCTTGTAGGCGTGGCAGGCCAGTTCACAGAACATAACAGTCTCTCCGTATTCGGCAGGCCTGAGATCTTGACATGCGAAGCATTCCATAGTTGCTGCGCGAAACTTGGGTGCAAGAAGTCTGTAGCCCAAGATGCCTGCCTTCAACATCGCCATACTGTGTTCGAGCAAGGTTCGGAATTTCGTCGGGTTGCCATGGAGAGCCAACGGCTTCGAGTCACTCGGCGTCCCCATCGGGCACTGTACCAGTGTACAACCATTCGACGTAACTGCGAGATGGATTAATAGCTTGTAAGTATACTGCAATATTAGGTTCACTTACAGATGCAAGGCTCGACGTCTTCGAGAACAACTTCGTTGTTCTGAGCTCCCTTCCACGATTCACTGAGAGCTTTGCTGAAGTACTCCGCTTGGTGAACGAGAACAGCCTTATGTACTAAGTACGGTCTGCCTTCTAAACCGACCTTGACGCGAACGAGCGGACCACTTATAGCAGCACTACGCACAAAATTAGCAAAGGACGTACGATCGCAAACCACGAACCCACTTACCTCAATCGTGGAGCGGTCGTGGTGGTAGAGCTTTGATTTGAATCCACCATGATGTCTTGAGCCAGAGTTGACGTAAGCAATGAGCAGACCGATAAGTTTGGGCAAGGTAGCAAGGTAGGAAGGGAAGTGACACTGTCACATATGTACATGCTAGCGTGTAAGCTTTGACCCTTTCAGGTGAGAGACGAAGTGAGCTCGAGCTCTGACGCAAAGTGATATTGAGTTTGAACCTTTGTATGGTCGAGAGTTTTCTTCGACCAACTTACTTATAGCGAGGGAGAACTACCTCTGTTCGATCCGGAACTGAAAACAGGAATGCCCAAGACAAAAACCAATTAACTTCAAGACAAAACGTTCTCGTCAGACACCTGGCCTTGCAGCCTTGCTACCCCACTCAAAGAAGCCGTGGTCTGCTTGCTCGTCATGTCTCATGTGCTTGTTAGGGCCAGTGGACCCAACTCCTCCGAATGCACACTTTTCCCGTTCTTTGTCGCCGACATGCTCTTCGTAGCACCTCTGTTATTTCGTTGTTTTAAGAAGGGCAATAGACTTTTCCGGCATTCGTCCATGCGTCGGCCTCTCTTGCGGTCTCTTCATCGCATCGTTCTTCTCTGCCTCGATCTTCTTTATCTCTTCGGACTTCTCGACCAGGAGCTCGCTGTATCTGTGCATGGCTCAAAGCAGGAAGGCATGCGCAAGATTGTTCTCAGCAGTGATATGAAACACATGGTCTTCTGAATGAAACCAGTCCTTACAGAACGTGTCGATGAGGAATTGCAAGACAATACTCTCCTTGGGATCATTCTTGTATACGAATTGAACGACCTTAAAAAAGCTATCCATGCGTGTATCGGTGTCGGGCTCCATTTGGCATTTCGGGGACTCATTCCAGACTGCCGCTCGGAATGCTGGGGCAAGAAGGCCATCACCAAGGAGATATGCTTTTAGTGCAGATAGAACAATTTCGAGATTGTTCTCCATCCATATGTTTTTGGTGCTGGATGCCCGGTGATCGCGAGCCATTTGTCGCAAGCTCCTGGTAGAGGGCCCTTGTAAAGCCATTCGATAAAGATATTTAACTATCGGCGCGTTAGCGAAGATTAAGATGGGCTCTAAAGTTATCATGTAGGACACACAGATGCCGGGCTCAACGTCACCAAGAGTGACAACGCCGTCACGCACTTCCTCGCACGATCCTCGACGTGCACCGCGGAAGTATTCTGAGTGGTGTACGAGGAGTGGCTTGTGGATGTGGTATGCTTTGCCCTTAGCACTGACTTTCACAGTCACGAAAGCACCGCCAATTGCCGTGCTAGGAATTGAGTTAGCCTTGATGGATTCTAGATTCTGATGTTAGCAAGCATACTTCAGCTGTGGCAAATTCAACTGCACAGCGCTGTCGTCTGCTTCGGCCATGGTGTAGGTATCGATTTGAGTTCAATCCTGATTGAAAGAACTAGAGAACTGTAGGCGATCGCACGAAAGATGATACGGGAGTAGGCTAAGCCTGTATGACTGCAACTTATCCGTCAGAAATGAAAGTGACGGGCGAAATGAAGTTGGATGCTCGGCGAAGTGAGGGAGTGCAGACTACGTGCTACAGTCCATTCGTGTAGACGCACCACTTGGCTTGCGGCAGGGAATGCTGAGTATAGGATTTACCCATCCTCCTCGAAAGATGCGTGGACATTCCCAATTCATGCACCGTGGTCTCAATCTCTCACTCGAAATATCCAAACTTCTTACCCCCGTCGTACCTCAGATGCAGAGGATTGCAAGCTTCCTATTCCTCATCGTTGACGTGTTCCAAGTAGCATTTCACACATGATATATCCGTACCCCTCAACTCGGAGTGACGCTTCATGACCCGTACTAAGAAGTCATATGGCAAGTCCTGTTGATCTGCCAGGTCTTCGTCTTCCTCATCCTGTTGTTCCCAGTACTGGCAATGCTCATCGACAATGCGTTGTAAGATCGGTCGCTCGGGCGGAATGTTGGCAAAGGTATATTCAACAGTCTGCCACCGGATAGGTCCATCCAAGCTCCCACAGGTGAGACTTGTGCAAAACGCTGAATTGGCTTCGCGTCGGAAACGACTTGCGAGGAATCGGTCGCCGAACATATATGCTTTCACGAGCAGCAGAAGCATTTTCGCCCAGCCTTGATCCATGTCCCACACGTTCATACCGACTACAGGTCTCCATCCCTCCTCATCGTGGAGCTCGGGCATCTCTTGAGTGTATAACCAGTGAACGAATAGCTTGACTACGTTGTGTAAGCACTGAGTCTGCGTATGCGTGGTAGCTGAGGCAATTCTTACAGGTGAGTGGTTCGATGTCTTCAAGCGGTATGAATCCTTCCCGAGCCTCCTTCCAAGGGCCTCGCAGCGCATTGCGGAAGTACTCAGAGTGATATACGAGCAGGGCTGCATGAACACGAAATTGCTTTCTGTCAGGCCCAACTTCAAAAATGACCACATCGCCTTGGGCAGCGGCGCTAGATAGGGTCAGTGGACGCTCGGACTTGGACCGCGCGACTTACACGATGGAAGGCGCTTCTGCACAACCCGCTTGCTGTTCTGCATCCATGGCCGGATGCCTTGATCCCGGTTCGACAATAGTGTGTGTTGTAGAAGTGGAAAGCTGTCAAGGCAGAAGTGGAGAAAAGATTTGAGGTAGGCGCGGCCGCGCTTATACTCACGTGCTAGGAAGTGAGAGTGAAAAAGTGAGCACGGGCGTGTCTGTGTTGATACATGTCTCGAGCGAACAAAGAGACTAGGAACACAACTTAAGAGTCAAACAATCTTAAATGTGTCTCGAACATATTGTAGTGTGTACTTTCGGGTCGCTGCTCTTCAGCTACAGGTGACCGCTTTCATTTTAACTTTTCAGATGCATGACGCACTGCTTATTTCGAGCTGCTTCCGACCAAGTACTATTTTTCCAAACCTTTCGCGAGCCACTCAAAGTACCCAAAATCTTTCTCCTCATCGTAATTACCTCTTATGTGGTTCTCTGAACATCTCTTCTCCTTCGCTTCTGAGGCGTGCTCTAGATAGCAGCACGTCGTTTTCATCTTCCTCCCGCTATACTCAACGCGCCACGAGTATCTCTTGAGAGCTCGTCAATAGAAGCCCACTGGGAAAGAGTCGAGCACACATGTGTCACCTCAGTCATCTTCTGTTACCTCCCAGTTGTCGCAAAACTTGCCAACCAGCAGCTGGAGGACTGGTCGATTTGGCGGGATGTTCTCCCAGGCCCAGTCGACGATCTCGGAGATTTCCCAGCAGCTGAGGCCGTACTCCTGTATGTGCTCGACAATGGTCTTGGCCGTGCCGCGCCTGGATGCAGGGATGAGGAATCTGTCTCTAAAGCTATAGGCCTCGTACTTGAGACGAAGTATATCTTGCACACCATGTTCGTCGGGATCCACGCCAATTATATCTGACCAAGTCGGGCTATCTTCAACGGCCGGGAATATTTGTTTGTAAAGCCAGTGCACAAAGATATTGACTACATGAACAAATTAGTTCGGGAAAATTGTCGCGACCGCGCCCACAGGCTTGGAGGTGACATAAGAGTCGACTCGAAGCAAATTGTCTTACAAACTGTGTGCTCAACGTCCGTGAGGGTGAAATATTTCTCTGTCGCCTCTTTCCATAGACCGCTTAAAGCTTTACGGAAGTACTCTGAGTGATGCACGAGCAGCGCTTCGTGGATATAGTATTTCTTTGGATCGTCTTGGACAACCTGGATCGCGACAATGCCTTCCGTTACGGCGTCACTATCTCGTTTAGCAATGCTTCAACAGTGATGCATGTGTACCTTACTTAAGTGTAGGTGAATTGGGCGATTCAGATGTTGTGGTTGGAATTGTGGTCATGGTCATTAGAGTTGGAAAACTGTCGAGCTTGAAAGGTTTGTGGAAGAAGGGCTGAAGCAAATAGGAAAGTACGCTGGGTTGAGATATGGTAGGAGCTTCGATTGACGCACAGACACTGAGATATGAGATATCGAAACTTGCCGAGGTGAATGTGAGAGGTTAACAAGAGATGAAGTGGAAATGTTACCGGTTGCAGGAACGTGCATTTTATTGCCCGCTCTCTAATCAATAAAGACGGGTCATGTAGACCTCACTTTTGCGCATTGAGAAAAAGAGAGACCACAATGAAGATGGTACATTATCGAGTCTTAGCATTCCTTCCGCATTCTTCCTCGCCCTCATCTCCCCCAGCCTAATGGCTCACTCGAAGTACCCGAATTCTCGAACCGCATCGTACCTCATGTGAGCCTTGGAATACGCTGTTTTCTCATCCTTAGATGGATGTTCCAAGTAGCATTGTTCCACCCGCTTCTTTCCTTCTTTACTCGCCCTCAAGATTTCCGCGTACCTTCGCATGACTCGTAGCATGAAGGCTGGAGGAAAATGCTTCTGATAACTGATCTCGCAACGATCGTCCTGAGCTTCGTCCCAGCGATCGCAGAAGTCGTCCACCAGGAATTGCAGGATCGGTCTGTGGAGGGGAACATGCTGGAAAGCATATTCGAAAACTTCTTGAAGTCCATGGCGAAGAAATGATTAGAGACATTCATCTTCGTCATAGTAGTCATGATGAGCTGCCGGAAGTCTGGCGCTACCAATCTGTCGCTCAGAACATCGGCCTTGATACAGATGATTATGATGCCCGCCACTTCAGAGAGGGGAGTCTTTTGTGTGATGATCGCTCATTCCTTGAGTGTGTCGTTATCGTCAATGAGCTTGGAAATGGTGCGAACGTAGAGCCAATGGACAAAGACGTTGAATGGTCCTATTTAGTGGTGTTAGAAAGTGGAAAATGATAACTATGTTTGCGAGAGCATTACTCACAGTTGACAGGCTCGACATCGTCCAGTACCACCTTTCCAAGTTTGCGCCTCAGTCCACGGACCTTGAAGTGCTTCGCGGAAGTAGTCGGAGTGATGGGTAAGCAGGCCTTTGTGAACGTGGTACTTCTCGTGTCTTCCGCCGACCTCGATGAGCACAGTCGGGTCCTTCAAGGAGACGCTACCAGCATCAGCACGAGTGTTGTGCAAGTAGTTGCGTTTACTTTGGAAATCTTAGTGCTGGCCGTCCAGAATTCGACGGCTTCGCCTTCGAATTCGCCATCGTGCAGCCTCGAACGAGCGTCGAGATGAGAGCGGTTTGCAGACGGTGGGGTTGTGTGAAAGGATGATAGACGCGAAGGCGACCTGATATAAGCAGGTTTCGAAGACACTAGAGTACTGATACGCGAGCAGATAAAGGCAGATTTGATTCTGAGTACTTAGCCCCATGGGCATAGTGAGATACTCCGCTGATTTCTCAGGAACTGTCAAGATTGATTGATTGATTGATCTGGTGTGCGTGCGAGGAACTCCCTTCGGCGCTAATCAGACGCGTCAGCAGTAATACTTGTATGCATGGTACTCCATATGCGCCTTGCCACAAGATGTCCTCTCCTCGTCGGTAGCATGCTCCAAATAGCAGGGCTTCTTCTACGAATGCTCGTCGCGGTCGTGCTTCATGTAGCTGTACCTTGTCAGGGCATGAGTGACGAAGGCTATCGCAAGGTTCAATGAATATTCCGGGCTGTCCCAATCTGGCTCTCAAAAATCATAAAATCGGTCCACCATCAGCTGCAGTACGGGACGATCCGAAGGTATGTTTTCGAATGCCCATACAATGGTATCGCTGACGGAGTAAAGGAACCAGACTTCCCAGCAATTCCGTATATGATCCACAAGCTCTGAGTTCATGAGCCTCTGAAAGTCTGACGCAAGGATGCGATCCCCAAAGCCATAAGCGCGTGCATAGCATATGATGTCGAGGTCCTCAAAGCCTGGGCAGCGCGACAAGCTTTCGATGTGTCCCATAATGTCGTTGTGTATTTTCTGGTTGTACAGCCAATGTACGAATAGTTCGACTACTCATATTTGTTAGTTCGGTCATTCCGACTTTACAATACCACCTTGACTGAAGTATCAAGGAACTAGATGAACTTCATGTGCGACCTACATATGTCTTCTCCAACGTTGTCTAGGGTGATGACGTTCTCTTGCGCCTCTATCCACGGACCTGGTAGAGCCTTGGCGAAGTACTCGGAATGACGAACTAAGAGGGCTTTGTGAATGTAAAACTGCTTGAGGTCGGGCCCGATCTCGACGGTCACGAGGCCTTCGCCAGGCGCATCGCTATGACTTACCAGTGGCTCCATTACGATCTGAATAGCGACCTTCGTACCCAGGAGCTACTAGCCCTGTCTGAGGTTCGTCTGTGTCGGAGTCTGTCATGTTTGCTCTGATGTTGTATCTCGCTGACTACTGATGTAATAGAGAAAGTCGAAAGAGGTCGAGCAAATGGCGACGCTGCCCGAATCTGCGCTGGGTGTTGTAAGTAAAGGTAGATGTAGCTGTCGATAATAAGTGAGAGACGACTGACAGCCTTGCGTAGGCGCTTGGTCGAGCAAGGAACGAACTATTTGGCAAAGTAGTGGTATCTTCGATATAGTATTTCGACAATATCAGCATAAGTCTCGGTCCCATGCGGAATCGCGCTTGGAATTTTACTGGCATGGCTACGTCAAAAGGTGCAGGTGCTCAGTCCAGCGTCCAGACCTTCACCTCGCCCTCATCGCCTGTGCTGACTACGACCTCTTCGTCACCTCGCCTTTTGCCCTTGTCCGCTCTCTTTGCCCAAGTGACATGGTTGACCTCGAACACATCGTGCGCAGCGAATAGCTCCGCGACCACCACCCACTCGGTCGGTGATTCCGTTTGGTGGGTAGCCGCATCGGTCTCCATCTCATCTCCATTTGCTGCAACTCCATTCGGTGTCTGCTTCCTCCACTGCTCCTTGTATACGATGATTTTGCCGTCGCTGCCCGCACTGACGATGAGACCGGTGGTCCGACTCCACGATACTGAGTAGATGGCACGTTCGTGTACCTGTGGGAGAATGACGTCCTGATACCAGTCCTCGTCGATAGCCGCCGATCTTATTATGCTTGGGATTCCAGTATTCGAGGCCGCATTGTCTGGCACATCTCTCGGTTTCCGCCGCCATATCCGAACTGTGCAGTCGTCACTGCATGTTGCGAGCCGTGGCCCTGACCTCTCCAGTCCCTCAATGTAGGTCTGCTGCTCTTCCGATATTCCGTCTCTTTGTGCGCGGAAGTCCTTTCTGCTCATCCCACTTCCCTCGAACTCGACCCACCACACCGTTTTCTCGTGTCCTTCTCTGCCTGCTATGCAAGCCACCTGCACCCAATCGTCTGCATCCTCTCTGTATAATCGCACGCTGTCATCGTAGCTTGCGCTCGCCAGCAGATCTTCCTCGGGATGCCACGCGACGCATTTGACGTCGCCGTCATGCTCCTGCAGTACAGCTACAGTCTCGAAGTTGTCGTCTTCCAGCTCTTCCCATATCCAGACGGACTTATCGCGTGAGCATGTAGCGAGATACTGGCCCGTGGGTGACCATGAGAGGGACTTGATCTCGGATTCATGACCGTCGAGTATGCACGAAAACTGATAGTCATCGTCGTCATCTCTGCCATCCTCGTCTTCCGCACCTCCAATGCGACGGTTCGTGAAGTCATCCTCATTTGTTGATTGTTCTTCTCGCCGCCATATTCCTGCACTCGAGTCGAAGCTTCCTGTTGCTAGTACGCTTTGTCCTCTGGTATTGGGCTTCCATGACACAGCTCGCACGCTACGTTTGTGGCCGCCTGTTATCGAGTGTAGTAGTGTGAAGGATGTCAGGCTATACACGCGGACGCTGCGGTCGGAGCAGGCCGTTGCGACAATTGGCAATGACGGATGCGGCACGGTTTGCCATGTTCGCGAGCTCGAGGGCGGTGCGAGTGCGGCGAGTGGTGAAAGCGTTCGAGGACGTGCTTCGGGCATACTAGCGGGGCTGCGAAGGCAGATGGAGGAGTAGGTGTCAGGTCGCAGGCAAGCAATTCGTGCGCGGGTTTTATCTCGAGATATCTGATGACAACGTACTCGTTCCGGGATGCAGAGAAGAGAATGATGCGCGATTGTGTCGTGTCAAGCTGCGTGAATGATGAGTGTTGTGTCGCGAAGAAGAAAGTCTGGCACAGCGTCATGCCGGTATCGCTTAGGCAGCAGGGGTGTGTTATCGGAGGGCATGCACATTATCCTATCGCGCATTGGTTGACTCTCTCGCTCTCAAATCATACTTAGCATTAACATTGTGATTTGTGCCTGGTCCTATACTATGTAAGGTAATATGTACACGATGGCATGTCTCCAACATATATGGCACAACGTGCCAAACGCCCCTGAACGACCTAGATCCAAAACTCCTACCAATGGCATTGCTGAATCATGGGTATCCCAAAGGAAGGTAACGCCAAAATCGCAAAAGACATAACGTGTAGCGAGATTGCGAACGAGCGATTTGACTAGCAACGTCTACCTCCGACCATAGTAGAGGTCTTTCGGTAACGCTCTTGCCGAGTGTGGGTCGCGGAACCCCGTTGTAATCGACATCAGCCTGTCGGCCAGCGTGGGCTTCTCCGTTTCCGCCATGCCAATCTCGGATCGAACACCCAGATCTCGTAACTCCATATCACCGCCGTCCTTCCCACTCTCGTCGACAGTCATGTTCTGGGTGGATGTTACCATAATTCCTCCCCACGGGTGACTGGCATTCTCTCCTGACGGGGTAACATTCACCAAGCCCTTCTCAGAAGACGAGTCCGGTTGCCACGGCATTTCCGCTGGCGATGACTTTGACTTTGCGCGTAACCTTGAAGGCCATTTACTGCCACGTGAGGCTGCTGGAACCTTAGTAATTGATGGTGCGCGCATTAGGCTGCTGAATTCCTTGTGGTTTTTCTGCGCCAATATAGCATGGTCAGGGCATCCAGGATACAATCGCAGATACGTCTGGAAGAACGAAAGAGGGATTGTTTTCAACGTCAAGCTCTGCAGAGACTGGTCGTAGATCTCCTTGATACCGCAAAAAGCGAATACGGTTGCGGGGCTGAGCTTTTTCTGGCCAGTCATGCCATGTGCAATGTCGAGTTGTCGGGCAGAGAATGTTGCTCGATGCAATGTCGATTCTGGGCAGTCGCGAAGGAGGTCCGTGATCCTGTTGCGGAACTTCTCCATGAATAAATCGTCCACTGATCCTGTCTGGGAACGTTGGCTGATACGCGTTAGACAGTCATCCAATCCGAGGCCATTGAACGATGTCAGTAGCTTCAATTGGCGTGCATCCAACTCCTCGTCGCAAATTTTCACCATGGGAAGGCGATCCGGAGTGGCTCGTAGCACCACGACATCAAGGCCTCTCATCGCAGGCGAAGGCTGAATCAAGAAGGAAGCAAGGTAAGTGCCTTTTGTCGGTACAGCTGGCCCTCTTTTGCTGAAAGAGTCAAGGCGACCAACCAGATTTTCGAGATCATCTCGGGACACTTGCATGCTGCGAGCCAATTGGTCGCCAACCTGGTCTATGTTTGCGAATCGATAGCCCAGATTCTGGAGACGATTTGCCTCAGAGGTGTCTACCCTTCTTGTCAAGACGAGCATCTGGCCCTTGCCAAACAAAATAGGGTTTACAATGCCAGCTTCGATGTCCTTAGGGGTGGCTGCGACGTCTGCCGCGAGAATCGTCTTGTTGTTTGGACCAGTGTAATATATGATCCTGTTTAGAAGTGTGCCCGTGGTGAGAACGTCCTCGTAGAGACATCCCAAATTTTGGAGACTAGTGTCCAATGATCTTGCAATTTCTTGTGCCGTGATGCAGAACAGCTCACGAAACGTGGCCGAGTAGCTCGAATCATCGTCTTCGTTGAATGAAGCTCGACTATCCATAGCGTTGGTCGGCGAGCTCGTCGACTGGATATACCCAGTGGTCTGTAGGTGGTCGCGCATAGTTGGTATGAGATCTATGATACCAGTCCAGTTTCGCGAAACTCGGAAAAGCCACTGAAATACGGGATGGGAAGTGTTGAATTCATCGTCGAAAGTCTGTTTGAATCAGTGCTCTGTGCTCTTCCAATGTGCGGTGTGGTGAACTAACCCTCTGATGGAACTGTCGAGTGATGGTCTGGCAAGGCATCAGACCACTTTGACTGACCAGCAACCGGCCCTCTGCATCGAAGGTAGCCACGGCAAGCACAACCTGTTGGGCGCGATCTTTCAGCATTCTTTGCTGACGTTGCTTAAGAAAGCCAAGCAAGAAACACACCGCACATGCAAACAAGCACTGAGCACGAACATTAGCACAGTCGAAGCAATTGCGAAAGCTGACTTACAAGGCATAGAGCGATGATGAGATTGATGTTCCGTTCTTGTCCGTGGCCCACATGGTAGCCAGTAATCTCGTACCACGTACCTGCAGCAGCGGTCCAGTGCATACCCGAGACAGCCAGGGCGAGGAAGCACGCAACGATAACCCGCCTCCAAATGAAGTTGACCCAATGGCCACTCCAGTGGAAGAAGAGACCAAACGATATCAGGCAGGCCCCAACAGCGATACTGGCAGCGCCAACAACGTGGGGCACACTTAGTTTGAGGCTATAGTTGGTAGTGCCATTGTTTCCCAAATAATGCATTTCCGTAACAGCTGCTCCGGCGCAGACACCACATACTACGAGCGCGGAGTATCGTGTGAGTGGCCGCTTGCTTCCTTTGTAGAACCTGTCGGCGATTAACAATCCTAAGAAGATAACGACGACTGGTAGAATGGCGGAAACGGCAGTGTAGGTCGAGCTGTAGTAGAGTTGAATCGCATCTTCGCCATCACCGAGGATAATAGCACGGTTGCCAACAAAGTGCATGCACCAGATAGCTACTAGGCCGAACGACACCGCACAGCCGGCTACTTGCACCCTAAGTCTGTTAGCAATGAGACTCGATTTGGCAAAGGAATTCTTACCATGACCGCCAACCGGAGCCGGATACTCTGCGATGAAGTAATTCGACGGTAGTGAAGGCTCCGATGAGACTGACGAGATACGAGCAGAATATTATGTAGGGTACGAAGGAGATCGCTGGTCTCGTCCCAATTGGGTACTTCTCCCCTACCTCGGAACTCATCGCGATGGGATGTCCGAGAAATTGTTAGGATCGCTAACTGGTGGCAGAGCGACTCTCCTCGCGTTAGTCGAAGGGCCAAGTCCTTTGCCTGTGAGTATCGTGCATATGATGCTGCATGTGAGCAGCCAGAGTGGAACTGTCTCTTACCTTTGCGATAATGTTGTCTTGTCACAAAGACCCCGCCTGATTGGGTCTTCTGACAGGTAAGGGAGCTGGTGCTCTGTTCGACAGAATCGGGATCCAACTAAGTGGTTCGCATTTTGCGGATGGTAAACTAGCGGCGTATCGTGGTCGAGGAAGGCGGCGACTTCGTGCTTTTGGGGATCGGAGCTAAAGCCGCGCTCGAGGTTGTACAGACCGGTGCTTTTGGACGGCCCTCTCACCACGTGCGGAGCTCTGGGTCGGGTTCTAGCCACTTCAACAGAAGAAGCACTGACTGCGACTCGAGTATTGGCGCGGGTAAGTGGCCGACTTTGCAGGATGATAACCACTTTGTACCTGCGCACCCGTCCGGCCAAACACCCTGCTCATAACCTTCCCGCTTCTCGGACTATTATCCCGTGCAACCTAGCCTGGCTGGCTGACTTGGCAGCATTTGACCCGTTGCACTAGGTTAACCGTCAGTTCTCTGGTACCGAGCACAAGACTAAGCCAGTGTTACGGCTAGATGCAGGTCAAACTTAGAACGCCACCCACCTGGAGAATGTCATGCATCTTGTGGGTTCGATCGACTCCTGCTGCATGAACACAAGCGCGAGGAGCTTAAGGTTCGACTTACCTATCCTGTTCGAACAATGATGATTGGAAAATCAAGACGTCCAAGGCGCCCAAGCTTGCGCGTATTCTGCAGTATTGAATCACAATGCCAGGTCACGGCTGTGGCTTGCTCAACGCGAAACATCTGTGCTGCCGAGTTTCCCGATCATCGCAAGTCGAGGTGAGCTCGCTCAATGCAAGATTTCGCGATGCAAGCCCCATAATAATGTAGCCCGTGAGAACGCCGAGCAAGTAGTCTGGCAGTCAGCACGCAGCCAAAGTCGTGTTCTAAGCCTCTGATACGTGGATGGGGGCTCCGCTGCATGAACGGCAGACGTGGAAATTGTTCAACGGCACTGTCAATAATGCACATGTCGCCGAGGTACCTGATCCTTCACGGACGTCGTTGGCGATTTGATGGATGCTCCCGCGTTGTTGATGAAGGTTTGAGACATCCATGCCAATTGACAATGCCATTCATGCTAGCCACCCCTGCTCCTCGATGACGGCGGGGCGCTGATCATAAACGAGTTCGACACAGACTGCAGCTGCAGCCACGATTTGTTTTGCTACAGATCCTTTTCGAGCCTTTCCAATGATATTGAGCTGGGGCTAAGCGTTACCGGATCTCCTCGCCTGTTCTTGCTCGCGAAATCGCTGTTGATTTCCGACTGGCCAGAAACTGCTGAGAGATATCGTCACGCATGCACCGCGTCGCTTGGAAATTGCATCAAGCCACGAAAGCTGGCTGCTGTGTCCAACCCAACATGTCGCAAAGTTGAAGAGTCGAATAGCTGAGAGATTGCGGCGCTTACTGATCGAACTCCCGAACGACAGGTACTTCGTTGGGTGCCCTTGGAATCTGCAAGTAAGCGTTCCCACCACGTCTATTGACAGGCGCCGCAATTTTGCTCAAGCAGCAGAGCGGAAAAGTCCCTGGCCCAGCTGACAGCAATTAGTGTGGGGAACGGACACGCCGTGCGGCTCGAGATTGCTGTTGCAAAAAATGTAACAGGGGTCAGGACGTGCTCCTGGCCTGTGCTAGGTTGCCGAGGATGATCTGTGGATGCTTTCCGATCCTTCCAGATTGGCGGGACGCAAATCACGATCGCAGAGGACCTCACCACCACGTTGATAAGAACTTGCAATCGATATCAAGCCCACCCGTTGCGACTTCTCGTCACAGCGATGACGTGCATCCCAGGAACTGTTGTTCGCTTTCTGCTTATAGTGATGTACGACTGGTGATAAAGTTCGAAACGGATCTTCGGCTTGCATTGGACCAAAACTCGGCTGCCTCCGATGAAGCTAGACGCTTCCGTTGTGGTTCGAATGATTGGCAGTATCGATGCCACGAGCGCACTGTTGCTTCTGGTCCACTATCGTCTCCCAAAACGCCGCTAGTGATGGAACGGTATCCTAGCCCAGTTCGACTACCGCGCGGAAGAGATGCAATACCCTAAATTCTGGGTCAGGATGAAATCGAGTCAGGGGCACTTCGGCACGTGAACATTACGCTCGCAAATGCTCGGCTGGTCAACTCGCTCTGCGGCAATATCTGTGATGGCCGCTTTGCTGACCTAATCGTGCACAGGGTGCAGGAGTGAGTAGGGAAAAAATGTGGAATTTCTACGTGCCTCGTAGCATTTTTCGAAGGCTTCGTTTCGCATCCAGCCTTCTCGTGCATGAAATGCAGACTCTGCCGAGAAAGTTTAGAGAGGGATGTCTTCGTTGATGTATCGCGAGACTCGATCGTTACTGCAGTTCGAGCTAACATTATCAGGTGGTGTATATCGATGGGAGTTAAAGTTTCGACCCTCTTTCACTGAAACGAGGCTTGCCCTGCTACGACAAGAAGTTCGGAAAATGACCTGCAAAGAATGTGGCGATTGCCAGTGGCCCCAGAACTGTGTCAATATGCAAGTGTTCCCACAGCCAGCGTTTAAAGAGTCGAGATAAAGTTCTCCGCGCCGTGTTCACATTCAGCTCCACTGTTCTCGAACAGCGAAACCCCACTGAGGGAACATCTTGCGTCAAAGATCCGCAGGACAGCGCCAGTGCTTACAGATGACGGACCCGTTGGTCTTAATGCCGTAGCATCGACGTCGCTCTGCGCGTGATCAGGGAAGGAAGTGGCTGCACTTGCACCTCATGTCGAGTGGAACTTCGCTTTGCCATCCAGGATACGGTCATGGTCTGCGCATAACAGCTTATCAATTGGCATTCCATATGACAGCACATCGTTCCTTGGGCCAGGCGAGATTCGCTCGTGGCCAAAAGACACAAGCTCAGAGTCTTCGAAGAGGGAGTCACTTGTCCCAAGTGGAGTGGCGAATTCTTGTTGCTGCAAATTATTCTCAAGGGTTAGGCCTGCGGTATCGTCATCGTCTCCATCGAGTCGCCCACCCTCGCCATGCATTGAGTCACACAAATGCTCTAGGAGTTCGTCTGATTCAGCCTGAATCGGGACTGTCGTGTCATGGTCAATGAAGGCGTGCAACGGAGGTATTGGCCTGCTCAAAAGGTTCTTCTGTGCATGTATCCAGAGCCGAGTTGAGAGGTTTGACAACGATACGGCTTTTCTCTCGTTCGCAACAGCTTGATCCTGCAGAATATCGACAGATCCTACCGGCGAGATAGTAGACAGGCTTTCAAGCTTTGTACGTAAAGAGATAGAACTGACTCGAGGTCCGGCTGTTCGGCCGAGCGATTGACTGATAGTCGGGAGAAGGTGAGCTCGCTGGGCCAAAGCCTACTTTGTGTCAGATTAGAAGGAAATGAGCAGAACATCTTTTCTACCGCTAGGTATCCTGGTTTCCACAAAGATGGAGCGATACCAGCGAGCCCAATGCCGCCGAAAGTGTTCGCTTTGACCTTCACACCCTTTGAGGATCTGTACTGACCAAGCACAGCGAGACGCATCGCGCCATCGATCAACACTCGGATCGCTGTTGGCTCATCTGTGATGCACCCTGTTGGTGCACGAGACTCTGGACTACTTGAACTTGTCGGAATCCCGCTTATCTCTGCCTGACAGGAAGATGAAGACACTGGCAAAGAAGATGTTCGTGGGACCACTGATACTCTTGGCCTTTTGCGACTCTGACATGTAGAGGTAGATGCCGGACCATCGATATTTGTTTGACATTCGCGCCACGCAGCGCTATCTGATGTCGATTCGCGAGGAATTGTGTCAGGTAAGCCATCCGGTTTGCGACTGGCGGTTTCTGGAGTCCGATGTGATCCATTATCCTTTGACGACGTCCTCGATCGCTTCAATGAGCGCCGCTGTTTCTGCTCGAGGATGTCGATGCGGAAGTGGACAACTTGTAGATCAACGCTAGGCACGCCGTCCGGTGGCTGTACAGCAGCGGCTGGAACGTTGGGAAAGATTCGATGGCTTCGTTTTTCTTCAGGGACAGATTGAAACTCAGCATGGCTTATCTTGAGGTGTGCTATTCCGTCTTGTAGCTCGACATCGTCAGGCAATCCAGGCTTCAGCCTAAGCTGCACCCAGACCTGTACACTGAGTTAGTGTGCTACACACAGGGGAAGTATGAGACCATACTGGAGCCTCGAGTATGTCGTGAATCAGATCTTGCATTTGTTTGTGAGGGAGCGGATCGCCTTGTAGTGTAACGGTGAACTTGACCCGCATGCCGGTGCCGCGGCCAACCCAAATACTGCCAAATGAGAGAAGTTCAATAAGAGAAGTGGATGTGAGCTGCTGGTGTTCAAGTGAGTGCTGCTTTGGTGAGATCGTGATCAAATTTGTGAGCCACAGCTCGAGATTTTGTGCGGAAGATGCGAGCACGGCTCGCCCGACCTCAATCGTTCTATTCCTCATATCGCGCTGTCGGTGTCAGCGCGTTGAACATTCGTCATCTTTCATGTCATGGTGTTGCTGGAGCTTGACCAGCTGCAAGTGAGAGAAGCTCTTGTTTGCCAAGACATCGCTTGGGGCAGGAACCTGGGAGACCTTCTGCAACTTCCGAAGAATTCACATGACTTCGCATCCACCTCACCATGCGATCAACAATGAAACCCACGCTTCGATGGCTTCTTCAGACCTCAGGATACAGTCGTGTCGTAGCACAGGCACAGGTAAGGACAATCGAGTCGCACCGCAGTTTTCATTGCAGCGCGTCACGGCGTACAGATGGGGTTTTCAAAGAGCTCACGTCGATGCGCGTGCGCACGCCCTGGATTGAAGCGCTGCGACAACAGGAGGCAGAGGGAAAGAAGCCTGCTGAACCCTCAGGCAAGGCTGAAGTACCGAAAGAACGAAACATGGAGCCGAAACACATGAATGACAGCTATCATTCTGTCGTACTTCCGCTCGCTCGAGACCCTTGGCTCCTTGATACGTACCTCAATTCTTCTGGTCACATACGATTAGGAACGATCTTCATGGATCTTGATGCGCTTAGTGGCATCATTGCGTGTAAGCCTCGATAGCTGCGCAAAGTCACCAGCAAGGTCTAAGAAGCTCCCCAGACAAGCATACGGGAGACGATGTAACCACTGTAACCGCAAGCTGCGACCGTATCACCATCCACTCGCCACTCCATGAAATATGTGATCTTCAATTATCTGGACGCGTCACATACGCCACAGGCAGAAGTAGTTTGGAGATCACCATGCAGGTCGCAAAAGCTCCCAAAGAGGGCGAAACGGTGAAGGACAATGATGTCTTGATCAATTGCACTTTCACCATGGTGTCGCTTGACCCTGGCACGAAGAAGTATGGCAGATTCACGTACAAGTGTGGTAGGTTTTGCTAATGATATGATAGACCAGTAAACGTCAATCCACTGATTGTTGAGACACCTGAAGAGAAGCGTTTATACGCGCTGGGCGAACGGAATTCGAAGATCAGAAAGGAGCGACGCGATACCTCTCTTCTCAAGCACACGCCCAATGATCTTGAGAGCGATCTGATCCACGCCTTCTGGCAAAAGCAGCTTCAGTACCATGGTCAGTCCAATGCATCAGTACTTCTCACACCCCGCTGACGGTATTAGACCCATACGATGATCTCCGCAAACCCGATAACGTCATCTTCATGGACGCGACGCGCCTCCAAACCGCAACAATCATGCAGCCGCAGTACCGCAATAGACATCACTTCATGATATTCGGTGGCTTCCTCCTCAAGCAAACCTTCGAACTAGCATTCACGACCGCCGCCGCCTTCGCACACGCACGACCGACGTTCGTCTCGCTCGACCCGTCCACCTTCCAAAATCCAGTCCCAGTCGGCTCGATACTATACCTCACAGCGACTGTCGTGTACACCGATCCACCGCTCATTGATGCGCCGGGCGAGAAGCCAGAGTCCAGCAGCGAATACACAAGAGTGCAGATACGTGTGGACTCCAAGGTGCGCGATGTGGAGCATGGCTTCTCGAAGCCGACAGGCCAGTTCAACTACACCTTTACAGTACCGAAAAACATTCGAGTCATGCCACGGACGTACCAAGAATTCATGATGTACATCGATGCAAGGAGACGCGCGGAGCAGGTCAAGCGCACTCTTGACGAAGGCTTCGGCGTGAGTCCGAAAACTGCGGAGGAGAGTTTGACAGAGTAGTCCATATGCATAGGTCAGGCTTCGGCCGGATGTTGGAGCCGAGGAAATGCAAATGAGCATGTCAAATCACACTCCAAAGGTATCTACGAACTGGAAATATGAATTGAAAGTGATATATTGAATGCAGGTCCAAGCGCAGCACAAGCATGCGATCTATGGGTATGCGCAAACGAAGCCGAACACGCGCTCATGCATAGGTAGACCAAAGTCTGGAGTCGAGCACCAAAAGTAAAGCCAATTTGTGACATCCATCATACTAACGCCATTCTCAAGCCGCAATTGCCGTGAGTAAATCTACTAGCCTAAAAACCACTGTATTGCCGGCGCCTGGTATGCGCCAAAAGCGCTCATACCGCTGTGATGAAATGGTATCGCGCATCAATCGCAGTCAAAAAGGCCGTGTACTGAAAAGAAAGGCGTCGTGTTCGTTGCTCGTTCGTTGTCGCGTGGAGTCGGAAGGAAAGGTGCATGTGTGGGGAAAGGCGGTGAGGTACCTTCTCCGCCACTAGCTTGTTCGGAAGTGGGGGTCACGCCGATTCGCTCGGGCGATGGTCGAGGTGTGAAGAGAGCTGCATGGCAAGTCAGCTTGCTGCATCTTTCACCATTGTTTTATGCATTGCATTTCGCCTCGAAGTCTGGCATGTGGAAAGTGAGGCTTACTCCGATAGTGTCTCATAGCTCGTCGAGTTCGTACTCGAGCGCAACGTCCTCGGAGCAATCGGTGCAGTAGTAGTTGGAAAAGCCGCCGCAAGATACGGTCATATTTTTGCACATATCGATGCTCCAGGCGTCGTAGGAGTATCCGGAGAGAAGGCGACTCGAGCAGACCTCAACGCTATTGGCCCTGTGTGGTGTTAGCCTCTCTTCTCATGCAGCCAACGCGGATGTATAATAGTTATGCTTACCAGATGTAGTAGTCATGGTTACAATAGTACCATGAGTAGGTGTAGGAGCACATGTTGGTTTCGCCCAGGGATTTGTGCGCGTCGGTGAGGTGTATAATTTCAGGCGAAGTATCGAGGTGTGAGACGACAAGAAGGCAGCGCGTGTACAGCAGCTATATACATGTTAGCTGACCGCTCGTTCGTTCGAGTCTTGCGCATAAGAGAGAGTTCGAATCGTGCTTCCGTGGAATGCGATTATGGTTCCAGACCACATCCCGATGTTGTGGTTCAATGCAAGTACTACGCGAGGCTCAATGAACCTTCGGAGCGGAAGCGCATGGGTGTCACTTACCACAAAAGCTTCGATGTAGTCTGGCGCTTACGAGGAATGGAGAAAAGGCTTGTGTGTGAGCTCGTGGCTACCAGTGTCCCCAGGCTGGATTGTCGAAGTTTCCTAATGCTGAACATGCACTTTCACGCCTCCGTCGATATTTGACCTGGGCTTGCTGAGTGCAATTCAGCTGAATGTGATGTCGGGTTGCAGATTATGAAGAGGGCGATAAGCCGGTCTTATGGGCAGCCTTTGTTTGACTCTTGCCTCGAGAAGCTCGGGCCGTTGGATATGCATCTGCGCCGAAGGCTTCGTATCGTCCCCGGATTAGTTGCAATTGCTGATAAGTTTCATTAACGTACAATTCACTAGCCGAGCCAATGGGATTGCATCCATTCGAGTATGGTAGCCGGTTGGGGCAATTGACATGCGTGGATCAGCCCTGTTGGCTGTGGCTGTTGAGCACAGCTTCCCATGCCGGAAGCCACAGGGTGTTCATGAAGTTGAAGGTGTCGGACTTGTCCGTACGAGAGTCGATAAGACGTAAGAGGGTCTGCGATTGCAACGAGTCTCTAACATTGCGATCATCTCTTGCAGACCCCAGAGACTGGCACAAAGACCCCAGAGTCCCCTTGGCTCCGAGAACGGGTCGGTCAAAGCAATGGACCCTGGATCTGCAAAGTCGCCAATGCAGGGTCTGGACCTAGCCGAAAGGAGGGTGAGATGTCCCTGATTGGCCAGGCTGATACCGAAATGGCACTTCAGACAGCCAGCTCGCTGCAGATAGGCAATACCATTTGGCGCAGGCAAATGTTTGGTCCGGTGAGGCTGTTGAGCAAGTGGTCATCCGCGCGGTGGTGCCACCAGACCACTGTCATGGTCGAGATAAGCAGAGGGCCGAGTACTCGAGTGGGCGTGTGTATACGCTCTTGTGAAGTGTCTGTACGTCGTACAAGATGGACTCTTCCACGTCTTGCCACAGCATCACCTTGAGTCCTTCGTGAAGCACACGTTAGCACTTGCCTATGTAGTAAATGCCTCCGCCACCTGCATGCAGAGCAATTGTCTCTTCACCAAATTAGCAATATCCTCACATTTGCGCGAGCTTATCGATTGGCGTGTGATAAGTGATTGGCGCAAGGCTCGCGTAAGATTCCGTGCTTCCGTACTCGACAGCCTCGCGCTTGCTCCATTGCGCTGCTGACCCTCACCGCCTTGTCGTGATCGCGAAGATGCGTTTGATGTTACACTCGAGGTGTCGAGACTCGATACTACCGCTGACGCCTGAGTGGTGAAGGTTGCGTGGACGTTCGTTGGCCCGCGGTGAGTACTGTCTAATGCTCGTCTGGAATTGCAAGTGCTGCTCCGATTGGATTCGTTCGTACGCACAATGCTGTCCCTTGAACCGTCGGTCTTGAGCATCCACGATGCCGAACGCTTCCGATGACCAGCGATAAGTTGCCTGTCTTGGTAGGTTGAATCGCGGAAGTTCGCACTGAGCTAACGACGGTCCGAATGCCGTTGTTTGGTCGGGGACAGACGGTGAATCCAAGGTCTATCTCGGACTGTCAGTCCCGAGGCCTATATAGCCGTTGTTTTGATTCGTACCAGAACGCAGAAGTTGGCGAAGAGAGGATGGAACAGCTGATTCTGTGTATGTATCATAGTTGCCCCGCTTCGATTGCTTTGGCAGGCACTAGCCAGCTCCATATTCCCTTCTACCAAAGCGCAAGATCTCTAATAGTCATCGTGTAAACAGATCAAACTTATTGTGCCAGAAACCCGGAACTTCGTCAACTTGTTGACGTTTCCTTATCCTTTTGGGTGGAAATTACTTGGTCGCATCATGTGCAGCATTGGTACGGATGGCATCACATAAATCCAGCAAGCGAGCAAGAAACACGCCTGTGATGAGCACCACCAAGGACAAGCTCTACGGAACGCATATTCGTAATCAGTCTGAGCATTGAAGTAATCATGGTCGCCGTTGAGTTAGACGCAAAGGCTTCTCAGGCGGTATCGACAAGGTGAGCGGCTAGCCATATTCGGCCTCGAGTAATCCTACGTCTCTAACTGGCTCCGGGAGTACCTCGGTCGACTGCGATGCTCGGAGTAGAGTCTCGGCGCAAAGCGTCATGTCTGGACCTTGAACAAGGCGGATGCTTACATGGCACGCAATTGCACTTTTCACTTGTCCGACGAACCCACCTACCAGTCTTCTCTCCATCCGCTCAATTGCCCGCACATTGACGAGCCTCGGAACGCAACATTGAACTCCTCGGCTGGCGATCACGACTGCGTATTCCGCCACCTTCCTGCACGACAAATATCGGAACACTTAATGACCAGCACCTGAGCCGAACTTCTCCCCGCATTGCTCGACATCTCCCTCCCCTACTACACTCGACCTCTTTACAACCCGCTGACTGTACCGATCGACCCTCGCCGCCATGTCTTTCTCTTCGCTCGTCTCAGACATCGCCTACCGGAGCTCGGAACGTCCAGACCGACCAGACTTCCGCTCCCAGGTTTCTGAGGCGCGATCCACGCGATCATATGCTAGTACCGCAGCGACGAGTGTGAGCATCACGGGCGACATCAAGAGTCAGCTACATGGTGGATACAGCCATCCTCTCGCGCGAGCATGGCAGGCAGAGCGACAACTCACAAAGGTTTGTTCAGAGCCAGGATGCACGCTATAAGCTATGGCTAACAATTGATGCAGTCAATGCTCATCTATCCTCTCTTCATATCTGACGTTCCAGACGAGGAGACACTCATCCCTTCCTTACCGAACCAACACCGCCGAGGCCTGAACAAGGTCGTTCCATACCTCAAACCACTCGTCGAGAAGGGCCTCAAGTCTGTGATACTATTCGGTGTGCCTCTCGCACCAAGTGCGAAGGATGCTTTGGGTACAAACGCCGACGATCCAAAGGGCCCGGTCATCAGGGCGATCCGTCTGCTTCGAAGAGCGTTTCCAGAGCTCTTCATTGTTGCGGACGTCTGTCTATGCGAGTACACATCACACGGTCACTGCGGAATCCTTCGAGATGACGGTAGTCTGAACAACCAGCTGTCAGTAGAGCGCATCGCAGATGTAGCCATGTCCTATGCGCAGGCTGGTGCCCATTGCGTCGCACCCTCCGACATGAACGATGGCAGGATTCGCGCTATCAAGCTCAGGCTCATCGAAGCCGGCATAGCACACCAGGTCGTGCTCATGTCGTACTCTGCCAAGTTCTCTGGTTGCTTATACGGACCGTTCCGCGATGCTGCAGGCTCAGTACCCTCTTTCGGCGACCGGCGGTGCTACCAACTGCCGCCGGGCGGACGCGGTCTTGCGCGACGAGCGATCACTCGCGACATTAATGAGGGTGCGGACATCATAATGGTCAAGCCTGCCAGTCAGTACCTAGACATAATTAGCGATGCGAAGGAGATCGGAAAGGACATGCCAGTGGCAGCATACCAAGTGTCTGGTGAATACGCCATGATCCATGCGGCGGCCGCGGCAGGCGTATTTGACCTAAGACAAATGGCTGAGGAAGCTACACAAGGTATTCTTCGCGCAGGCGCATCTATTGTCGTGAGCTACTTCACGCCAGAGTTCTTGGACTGGCTGGGCAACTGAGTTTGGGGCTCTAGCATTGCTCTGGCAGCAGCGGGTCGAAGAGGAGTTTGGCGTCCAATTTTCAGACAGGCGCTACCAATCTCATGAACTTCATGTCCATCATCGTCACACATATCATATCGACTCGCTTTTCCAGTCGTAGTTCAGTCAGCAAATTCTCGATCAATCCGCTAAATCAGGACATCAGTAATCACTTTCAAGCACACTGACGTAATGGACTTCAATTTCCTAGCAGAGTGGAAGGGGACTTTGTGACGGAGAACATGGGACCTAGCTCGCAATATCCAACATTCAAAGATAGACTTTCGCAGCAGCTTGTTGCTCATGCATCGTTTGTGACCTTCGACTTCCGCAGTTCATCGACCAACTGAACATAAGAACCACTCGCAATCTCCTCCAATATGCCTTTCTCCGCCCCAACCTTCCAACCCAACTCACTCCTTGCCTTCGCATTACTCGCTCTATTCTCCGAGCTCAAAAACGTAGCAAAGAACCTCCCAACCCTTCCTTCCATATCTTCGAAACTCAGCCCCAGCACCGGAACGTCCAAAATCTTCCCCATCGCCTCCGCGAGCTCACGAAACGTAACATTCGTCTCAGACGACGCGTTGTACGCTTCTCCGGCCGCACCTTTCTGCGCAGCGAGAAGATACAAGTGCGCTGCGTCGTCGACATGTACGGTTGTCGTGTATTTCGTTTCGGGCTCGACATATGTCATGACGCCTGCTGTCGCAGCCCCGGCCAGAAGAAGTTTGACGCCACTTCCAGCTCGGCCGTACACCCACGGCGCAAGTCTGATGACGTTATAATTGACCCCCATCTTCTGAAGCGAGGGAAGTGAGGACTCCATGCCCCGCCCGAACGGATTGACAGCCCACTTCGGGCTCGTCTCGCTTGTCTCGTTACCCTTGGGATCAGGCGCAGTGAACAAACTCCCGCTTGTTAAGATGAGTTTCTTCTGCGTGCCGTGGATGCCCTTTGCGAGGGCTTCAATGGCCGCATCGTTGATGGCGTAGCCCTTTTCGAGGTCGTGGAGGTCGTTCATGCGGGCATCGCCTATGTGAATTACGATGTCTGCGCTGGATGCTTCGTGGGTTAGAGTGTCGTGAGAGGTGAGGGCACCGCGAACAGGAATGGCGCCAAGGGCTTGGAGTTTGACGTCGCTGTTCTCGCTGCGGGAGAGGGCGCGGACGGTGTAGTGCTGCGCGACGAAGAAGGAGGTCACGACGGAGCCAATATAGCCTGAGCCGCCGGTAATGAAAACGGTCTGCTGAGACATTGTGAGTCGAAAAGTAGAGCAGATGTAATTAGAGGTTTAGTTGAAACTGGATGGAAGTGACTTGAGCTGGATTACACTGGAACGATTGTGAAAGAGTCTTTGCATTTCTACCACAGATTTATCAAGCTCTTGTACTCCTTAAGGCAAGCAACCAGGATATACCAACCCGGATTCCGGTGACCATTCCTTCCAATATCTCGTCTGTAATGTCCAGCGCTTCAGTACACCCAACGACTGGTCAAAATACGAGCTCAGGTTAGAGCCGGAGACAACAACATGATCAATCTCCGAAACAAAAGCATAACAAGCTTCTTACGTCCAGAACAACCTTCGGTTCCCAATTCGAGGAACGGTTGATGTGTAGGGGTTCGGAGATACGCCTAAATCCGCACTCCGGGGAAGGAGGAGCATCCAATCTACGGGGTCGGAACATGCCTAAACCGCGATGATTTTTCTTCGATGGCGAGAGACAGGACTGACCTGATGTCTGAGATGCTCGTGGGCCTGATGCAAACAGTGCCGATGCAGGTGAGCTCCGTTATGGGAACCAAGAAACTACCACCCACACCAACACCCCACCCCACACGTTCGCTTCAAAACTGAGATTCACTTGCCCTTCCCAGGATCTGCCCGTATCAGATTTTCGAGTGCGTTGAAGAAAAAAGACCGAGTTCCACTTCCATTTCCTTGCTCCAGCACAAAGTGCGCTGAAGCGACCACAGCTAACCAACCAACGAATTCGGGACAACCACACTTTGTGAGGCGCGTGGGGTGAGGGGGAGTAGGGGAAGGATATGGTAATATGCTCAAGCGAACAGGACGCTTGAGCGGGTCGGTCCGCTGAACGGATCGGTGCGAGAAGGAAGGAGTGGGAAGACTGCGTTTCCCTTGGTCACAGCTGGAACATGTTAGCAATTTTGAACGCTTTGAGTTTGAGTTGTGATATAAGGAGCAATCAGTGTGGGTGTGGATGCGGGTGTAGTCGATCGTGGTTTGGTCCCAAGACCAAGTAGCGAGGAGACAGAGCGACGATATATGCAGATGAGAGTGTTTGCTACTGATAGCAATTGAGATCAAGCGGGACCGTCCCGTGCTATTTCAAGGGTTTTCCTTGGTGTGGTTGTTAGTGGTCCCGAAAGTTCGGTCCGATTGCTCAATTCGCACTTCGGAACCATGGATGGAGGAATGGTACATTGACTGTGTTGAGCGAGTATTCTGAACTTTCGCAAGATAAGTGTCTTCCTACAATCGTCCTGTATTCTTTCCTGAAGATCTCCAGAAAACTTTACGACAAGCGCAAAATTCGCCACCTTTGTTGAGACTATACGGGCATCAGCCATAGCTCAAAATGATGCACATACGCCAGATACCCTACGCAGTCGTGGCTGCCGATCATGGCGCGACCCAAGTCACCGAAAAGACATCTCAGCACTCGCGCTCGCAGCGCTTCAACACCGTCGAGCACCAACGTTTCGAGGTCGCCCGCGTTGTGCCAGAACGCAAAGGCTTCCGGCACCAGGCGCATTATGGGGGCCATACAACTATACCATCTGGCAGCCAATAATTGTCAGAAGTCAGAAGATGGTCGAAAGCCACGTGGCATGCATCCTGTCCTTCTTCTACAAGGACCTGATGCGCTGCCACTCAGCATGGGTCACCACTGGCAAGGTTGGTGGCGCCCTCCTGGAGGAAGCTGTTGAAGCCTAGACATAGACCAGGTCCGGAAGAAGTATCGCGCATCTCCTCGACGGCACAAAGAAGTGGTTCATCCGCTTGGACTAGATGTCACCGAAGGATGCAGCGCTTGGTGGAAACCTCCCGTCGTCGATGCTTGTTGACGCAATCACCAAGCTGTGTTCCAGCATGCGCGCATATAGTTGCCTTCAGCGCATGAAACAAGCCGCAGATGAAAAGCAGGTAGACATGGACATCAAGCTCATTCTCAATCCTTGGAACGAGTCGATGGATCCGCAAACGGAATTCCGCGTATTCGTGCCTTCGCCGGCAGCAGGAAGGGTGAGGCACCCCACTGCCAACGACTTTCGAATCAGCTCCATAAGTCAGTATGCGTGGCAAAGGCCTTTTAAGGCCCCTTTCAACCTTGATGTCAAGGAAGTGAAGGACAAGGTATACATTGGGTCATTGTATGTGCTCATGACCTTGGTGGCACATATCGCAATGCAGCTGGACACAAAGATAAAGAATGCGTTGGTGGATTGCGGCTTCACCTTCGATGTTCTGCTGAAGGAAGACAGTGGTGTGCAGTTGGTGGAAATCAAACCACTTGGGGCGATGAGCTCATGTGGGGCTTGCTTGATCTACTGGATCCTGGACGTCAAGGTGCTGTATGATTTGGATCCGACGCAATTTGCAGTAACGGTGGAAGGAGAGCCATGAGAAAATGTGATGACTTCCAGTCAGAGCTTGGAGTATGTGTGATGGTTAGGTTGTGGTGTCTCGAAGTTCAAAATGCATCCGGATTGGCGCTTCACTAGCGCCGATCATGATCGCCAGTTCCAGGCCACCATAGAACAGCCAATGGTTCATCTCTGTGCTAACCGCAAACGTCATTGTGTACGTCACACGCTACAATTGCTCACTAGCTGATGATAGGTGCAAGCTCTTGCCCTGTGGCAAATGGCCAACTTCAGACTGCAGCTACCGGACCCCTGACGTCCAGTTTTAACGACGACTTCATGATGATCATTTACAGGGCTTACAGTAAAGCATAACACCGATGGCGCTTCTCAATGTTTCGTATCTGCCCATCGTCGGCTTCGAGTGACCATGGAGAACCCGCCAGATGGCCGCCGGAAAGCCATTCCTGAGGATAAGAGGGAACGCGATGTCTTCTTGTTATATGGAGCGGCATTCCACAATATCCCTCACTTGGATTCCGTTGGCCCCAATCCGGAGACATGCAGTCTACCTGGCGAACATGTTCCGCGTGCGTCAAACGATCCGACGCTGTCGGCCCTCGCTCAGCTGGCCACCTTTCGCCTAGGAGCTGGACGGTCTATGATCTCGTTGATTGACGATCAGCGACAATATATTCTAGCAGAAGCTACACCCGACATGTCTGTACATCCTAGTTTGCAAAAGGATGTGCCCAGTACGTTGTGGCTTGGCAGTGTGTCCATACCTAGAATTTGGGGAATGTGTGAGAAGGTCTTGAACATTGATCTCCAAGACTTCCAAGTTAACGAGTTCCCTACGCTTGTTATCAGAGATCTGAGAGAAAGTGTACAGCACGCGGATCGCACATACATCAAAGAATCCGATGTTCGGTTCTATGCTGGAGCTCCCCTAATCAGCCCTACCGGAGCAATTGTGGGGTCGGTCTGCATTCTCGATGATAAGCCCCGTCCTGGTGGCCTTTCGAAGGAGCACCAGCATAGTCTGCGGGATATCGCGTCGTCGATCATGGAGTACCTTCACACATACACGATCAAGGACCAATTTCGACGAGGAGAGCGCTTCACCCGCGGTCTCATCTCTTTCTCCGAAGGCGCATCGGCTCTGCTTCCTTTCGAGAATGTCAATCAGCATGACCTGGACGCACCGACGGGACTGGGCATGTTCTCGCCAGAATTTGCGTCTCCAAATGAGGAGAGGAGTGACCCGTTGAAAGACCAACAACTAGTGACGACAACGCACAAGGCGCGGACGAGGACATATGTCAAGTCCAATCGACAAAGGACAATAAAGAGACTACAGGAGACGATATTGCCCCATGATTCTACATCTATGTTCGCTCGCGCAGCCAATGTAATGATGGCATCGAGCGATATAGACGGTGTCCTTATCCTGGACGCATCTGTCGCGGCCAACAAAAATCGCCGGCAGTCGGCTAATCGAGAGGGCAATACTACGGCTGGCACGGGAACAGGCACAGAAACTGCCGGGGATTCTTACCAGTCCAAGTCATCATCCGACGGGGAAGGCGACTCTCCTCGTCCAGCCAGTAGCCACGGTTCTTCTTCGAGGACGTGTCAGATTCTTGGTTCTGCTACTTCGGACAAAGCCAATTACAGTGAGGATGGTACAAATTCGGCTTTTGGTTCTCTTTCAGAAGCAGACTTGACACAGATGCTAAGCAACTATCCGCATGGTAAAATGATCACCTTCGGTGTTGATGGACTCCCTCTCTCTTCCACTGACGATTCTGGTACGTCCAGTGGCAACTCTAAGGGCTCAAGTGGTTCGCCAAAACGGAAGACATCGGGAAATCGAGCAAGCAGGATTTCCAAAGCAGTACATGCACTGTTACCCAATGCTCGAAGTGTAGCCTTTGTGCCATTCTGGGATTATGAACGATCTCGATGGTTCGCTGGTTGTCTTTGCTGGAGCAATAGCGCTCATCGATTGCTATCCGCATCGGTCGACCTTGCTTACTTCAAGGTGTTCAGTCACTCGGTCATGCGAGAGCTCTCAAGACTTGACGCTTTAGCCTTGAACCAGGCCAAAACGACCTTCGTGGCTTCTATCTCGCATGAGCTCCGCTCGCCACTTCATGGTATACTCGGCACGTTAGAGTTCATCAAAGATACACCTCTGGATTCTTTTCAGACGAGCATGCTGAACTCTCTGAACGCTTGTGGGCAAACTTTGTTAGATACTATTAACCACGTCATGGACTACGCGAAAATCAGCGAAGCTACCCGCAACGTTTCATCAAGGAGGTTGAAAAGCACGCACACTGTTCATCTCTCTTCAAAGCCCCTCAAGAGCAGGCGGTCCAGAGCTGGAGCATTCGACCTCGGCATCGCGACTGAAGAAGTGGTAGAGGCGGTATTCTCCAGGTCATCCTACGTGCCAATCTCTGGGGCTATGATGGATGTACTAACTTCCCCATCGGAATCAGGATCAGATCCGATGACAAAACGCAAGACCTGCTTCGTTGTCCTTGACCTGGCTCACGAAGACGACTGGATATACTGTTTTCCTGTCGGATCGTGGCGAAGAATCGTTATGAACATCTTTGGTAATGCTATCAAGTACACAGAATCGGGACATGTGCAGGTCTCATTGCGGGCCAATAATGGCTCCAGAGTCTCAAACACTCCAACAACCGTCACTCTCACAGTCACAGATTCGGGTAAGGGTATGAGCCCACAGTTCCTGGCAGAAAAATCCTTCCAACCATTTTCACAAGAGAACCCAGTATGCGACCCAGATTCGCGAAACCTTTGTAACGTGTTTGCTAACCAGCTACGATATTTAGTTCGCTGCTGGAACAGGTTTGGGACTTAGCATCGTCCGACAGATCATTGAGACAAACGGAGGCAAGATAGAAGTCAGCAGCGAGCCATCCGTTGGTACAAGACTTACCGTCAAGCTCGCTCTGACGAAACCCGAATACGTCCCGGCCGTACCGCCTCAGCGTGCACAATTGGCTTCATTCCTGCCACAGCTCGCCGGCCGAAGCATCTGCGTGTTGCGCAGGGATTGGAGAGCCTCATCAGAGGATGCGGGATCATCACAATCGGATAGCGGACTTGCGCGATTCACGAATGCCACAATTTCGACTTTGGAATCTCACCTCAAAATGCATGTTGTGCAGACAGCGAATTGGGACGGACATGATTGCGACATTGTCATTGTTCCGGAACTCTCGTTTGAGTACCTGGCCGCCATACGCCGCGCAAGATTCGACGGTGGCCGAGCTCCTGTGACAATCTTTGTCGCTATGGATGCTCTAGAGGCGGCTACGTTGCGATCCGATGCCAGGGTTCAGAAGCGTGAGAGCGTAGTTGAGATCATGACACAGCCTTGCGGTCCATACAAGCTCGCATATATCCTCAACCGATGTCTGGATCGCTACGCACTTCCAGATGAGAATCTACAGCATCAAAGTTCCGATAGCGAATCACTAAAGACGGAGCTTTCAATCAGCGAGAAGCCCTCGCCCCCTTCCGTTCCGACAACGGACCATCTCGTGGGGACTTCACCTCCCGCCGTTGAGGTTGTTGAAGAAGGGCTATCCGCATCGCCTTTGGTGGACCCTGGCCCTGAACAGACTCTAGCCAGTGTAACGAATCGCCCGTCCCCGAGTGCTGAGCAAGTAATGATCATTGATGACAACGCGATCAACAGAAGTGTAAGTACATGCCACAAATCGGGCTTTTCCGACAACTAACGAAGCATAGCTACTGGTGGCTTATATGAAGAAGTACAACTATGCATATCAAGAAGCAGAGAATGGTTTGCAGGCATACGAAACGTATCGCAACAATCCTTCCATGTTCAAGATGTTGCTTATGGATATGTCGATGCCGATCAGTAGGGCTATACCTCGCTCAGCGAATGGTGAGCTTGTGCTGATATCGATACAGTGGACGGTATGACCAGCACGCGCGCAATTCGCGAATTTGAAGACGAAAACGATGTCCCAAGATGTCGAATCGTGGCCCTCACGGGCCTCGCGTCCGCTAGTGCCAGACTGGAAGCTCTGAGCTCCGGTGTAGATCACTTTATGACAAAGCCCTTGAACTTCCAGGCACTGGGAGCGCTACTTAAGAGAGAAGACGAAAGGCGGAATTCGTTTGCAGAGATTCAAAGCTCGAAAGAAGATGAGAAGAGAGCACATGGTGAAGAGTCGACACAAAAGGATACAGAACTCGCCCCGAGAACTGCATCGCCGACGCAAGATGAAGTTCCAGGCTCCCAAGAGGACGCACGCATCTGTGTAACAAAAGGGGACGACCATAGCTAAAGCCGCACGAGCCATGTATGAGTCGGCGACATCACCACATGAGGCTGAGGGCATTCGGATGGACCACGAAGCACCAGAAGTCGAGACTCAGCACCATGGCGGAAGTATTGAAGAGCAATGGTCGTCGCCATGAATGTAATTGAAGACACCATCTGCAAACTCCATCCAATCTTTTCCGGCAGCTCGAGTCAGCTCGGGGCTTGTCGATCGCGGCTCAGCGAGCGTTCAGGTATCTGTCAATGGTCGTCTTCAATGGCTGGCCACACTCTACATCGACGAGAATTCAGACGTACCGGAAGATGACAGCATCCCGTGCAGCACGTACCATAAGCGATGTTTCATTTCCTCTGGAAGATGAGGGTCAGATGCACGCTCAAGGGACCGCAGTGTTGCGTGATCAAGCAATTCACGGAAGACTTGAGACGTGGTCAGTGGTTTGAGAAGTTGCGTTCATGGGTATTTTGAATAGCGTCTTCAGTCAATGCCGACATACTGCGGCTCCAGTGACTTGAAAAGAAATTTTACCGCTATAGCTAACAAGGACCGTCCTATTGGCTGGGGACCTTGTTGTCACCTCTATGCACAGCCTGGTGCAAGCATGTGATAATATTCTCTTCTGTCTTAAAGCTGCACCATGATAGCGGTCTGCTCATCCAAAATCCTCTAATGACCGCCCTATCCAAAGCGCATGTGGCTGAACGAAATTTGTCGAGTTCGGCGTGGCGCTCACGTGCGGTGTTGCGAGGCTGTTTCCACATTGGTCAATCATGCGAGAGCCCCTGCAGCCTGCGATCATTCCAGCCTTGTGCCTCTCAGCCTTCTGCACTCCACTTCACATGCAGCCTCTAACACTACGCTATATGTACTACAGTGTCCACATACTCTCCTTTGACACCTCTGAACGGCTCCACGCTCACCTTTTGAGTACAACTGCGGCTGCGACTATCGTTGAGAACTGTTTGATGACCATGTGAAACTGTCCGACTGCGCCAACGGCGCAGAACGAGTTACATGTTAGTCACAGCAAATAGAAAAGTATAAGAACTGGACTAACGTGAACCTGTGACCCTAGCTACAGCATATTGAGCCCAGGTCAAAGCGCTTGAACCACGCCGGGCCACTTAACTACGTTCTGTCTGCACATTGAGAACACCGTAGCAAGGCTAAGAGCTCGAGTCGATCCAGCCTTGTGCTTTCATCCTTGCCAAAAAGAATTGACCTCATTGGGCGACATATACGAGCTGGGCCCGCCTTCACCTGGTAGCTACCAGCCTGATGGGTGATGCCTTCCACCAACACCTACCTTTTGAGTGCTCACGGCCAAGATGATTCCCATCAAAATTCGTCGACGCGAGAATCATCATCCAAAATATCGCTGCAACTGGTGCCAGAAAACATTCCAAGACGAGGCTGCGCTCGATAAGCACACTAAAAGCACAGGAGAGAGGGTTTTGGACTTCACCGAACAGCGATGTGTGCCGTTCTTCCGCTGCGAATGGTGTGATGCGGGATTTGACACAAACGCGGATTTATCTGAACACATGAGACGCGAAGTGCTCACCCGGGGTTTGACATATTTGGAATGTTTATCATCGCCCAATAATTCACAGACAGAGGACATGAAGGAGTACACTCTATACGAATCGAAAGTGTTAGGAGATGGTCACGCGGTCCATCAAACATACCCTCAGGCACCTACGTTCTTTCGACTACCACAATATCACGAAGAAGAATTTCAAACGCACTACGTACGCGACATGGTTGATGAAGACAACGAGACAGCGTCTGTCAAATCTTCGGCCAGCAAAGACCAGTACACCGTTCTTTCAGGGCAGGATACGACACAAATTGAGGACAACGACGCGCAATACGCAAGGGAGTCGGATGGTCAAGAGACCATATCAATCGATTCAGATGAGCTTTCGAGGTCGTCTTCCCGTTCTGATGAAGCATCGCCGCTCGCTCATGTCCTCTCTGTCAATCTTTATAGTTTGAAGAACGTAGATGATGAAGAGGGATCGCGATCGCATTTGAGTGACGACTGGCGTTAGCGAAATAGTTCGAGCGCAGGGTCGTACACAACAAAATCTTCTATAGGGAGTAGTCTCTCAACGTTGAAGAGCCTGGACCAACAATCTCGTTCGAAGCAGGTCAGTGATTACTGGCAATGGCGAAATGGCACAAATGTGGCAGCCTACAGTACGGGATCGGTGAGAGTTTGGTATAACCACCTTGCGCCTTCATCTACACTGGCGGCCGCGCCATTTCCGACGCAAAACCCTATCACTGAGACTGCGAGAACGAATACGGTTACCACCACTACAACCTGCAGAACCTTTCTCACAGCTTGCGATAGCCTTGCGAGCTATAAGACCGCTCGCACCTTTAGCCGACGCATGGTGCCAGTTTTGCCTACCCAACCAATAGTTTTGCACAGTAGACCACCACTTCGATATACTGCTCAAGGAAAGGCCACCACCCCCGGGCCGGAACAGACATATTCGACTCCTGAGGTTACTAGCCTGGTGACGCAAGTCATGTCCGAAATAAGCAAATACTGTCAATGCAGCTCTTCAGAGCAAACAAGAATTTTGGAGCTTATTGTCAGATCCGACTCCAAATGGTCAGAGACATCCACTAGTACGTCTCCATCGCACATCATCACTGAAATCAATCAATTGGTGTCTACCATATGTATGGCGCTGCCCCCCACAGCTATGGCAGTTTGGGCCGATTTGGTGGGTGCCTTGGCACGATACATACTGGATTACGTCGTTCTTGAATGCGATATATTATTCATGGCAGATGAAATGGACAGCTACTTTCGCCAGCTAAGCAGCTACCCACTGAAAGAGAGAACTCAACCATTGTTCAGCAGTGAGTGGTTCGAGCAATTGAAGTCTCGTGGCCTTATTCCGAGACCAGAAGATGAACTTGACTGGTCTGGTAATGGTCAGCATGTTGAGTACACAGCGATAACGGAGAAGGAGATTCCTCTTGTCTTCGAGAAAACCCTAGGATCCAGCGCAACTGCTGTCGTCGACAGTGTGAGGTGTCGTCGCATCCGGCTTGCCCGTAAGAAGATCAGGTGTAGACGACCCTTGAGTAGATTGGACTATCTCGCTGAAGTGGAACACCTCCAGCGCCTGCAGCATGCGCATGTCGTGCGTGTTGTTGGAACATATACTTGGAAAAAAGACCTTGGCATCTTGCTATACCCAGCAGCGCCCTGGAACCTAGACGAATTCATGGATGAGCTGATGGACGAGGACAGTATGATCAACACCGACGCCTTGATAATGGATGAACAGCAAGAACACTCCGGTATCCATGCCCTCCGGACGTTCTTTGGCTGCCTTGCGCGTGCGCTTGCGTTTATACATCACAAGAACGTAAAACATATGGATATCAAACCGAAAAACATTCTCGTACGCCCTCTGTCCAATCCCAAAGGTGAGTATAAGGTCTACATCGCCGATTTCGGCATTGCTAGGGCATACAAATCTGCTCAAGACGCTGAAACGAATTCTCCGACATCATTCACCCGCACGTATGCGGCGCCTGAGGTTGCATCGCAGGACACAAGAGGCTTCAGTGCAGATATGTTTTCATTAGGCTGTGTCTTTCTTGAGATGATGGCCACTCTGGTGTCTAAGGGGCGTCATAATGAACGCCAGCGGCTGGCACACATGCGAACTGTCTCTTCTCGAGACTCTTCGTATCAAGCTAACCTGGACACAGTCGAAGCGTGGTTTGACGGAATAGTCGGAGATGACGAGAAACGCCAGCTCTTGAGTGAAGATCTACTCTCACTGCTGCCGAAGATGATCGAACATGAACCACAAAAGAGACCTTCTGCAGCCGAGCTGGATCAAGCATTCGAAGAATTGAGATGTGGCTTCTGCGACGACGGCCCTGAACCCTTTGAAGCGGCCAGCGAACTGTGATGATACTCAAAACGACTTCGCCAGGACTGAGACCAACGAAACGGCCGACCAATAGCCTCTGCAAAGCGCGCTGGACACATGCTACATACGACATGCACATGTGGGTGTGAAGCATCTATACCCTCATTGTACAAGCTGAAGCACCTGAGCTATACGGCAATCTTTGACCGGTCCGAAGACCTAGACTTTGTCAGCCAAATATTGCGCCTTGACGAATAACGAATGACGCGCTACCACCAGCGTCACTGTTGAGAGCCCATCTAGAAGAAAGATAGAGGTAGGTTAGCCAGCGCCATCCCGGTTCTACCACAGTCTTCTAACATCCATAGGTCTCGATCCCTCCCTGTAATCCATCTGGACGATACAGAAATAGCTGCCAAAGCTGTTTACGAACATGTTTTCATCATCTACGAAGACGAGTTGATTGCCATGAATGTCATACCATCACATTCTTCAGAGTACGGCTTGGCGCGGATGTATCGTTGGGTGAAGTAGACGCATGCGTTGAGCGGGCCATTTGCGTACAAGAACAATGGGGTTGATTCATCTCCGGGGAAACTGGAGAGAAGATGCTTCGGAATCATGGAGTGTTCCAATTAGCTTGAGTGCGTGCATTACGAGCCAGGCACCATATTTAAGTGGCAACCACAACGTTGCTAATTCTTGGACGCTATTCTTTCTTATCTGAATGCATTGAGTGCATGTCTGCATCCATATCGCGCTCGGCTCACGAGCGCGTCCTTGCCGCTCGAACCTCGGACCAATTACGGTGGGGGTCCTTGCTTCTGCTCATCCGTCCGCATTCGAGTGCGAAGCTGTAAATGCTAGCAACATACTGACCATTGTTTTGTCCTTCGATCACAAATATACATAAAAAAAAACATCCGCCTCAGCCTGCGGCTTCTCGATAGAAGCTGATCGCGTTGCTGCCTCCAGCTAGTGCGAACATCTCGCTCTTTGCCGGGTTCTTTGGCAGCCACCGTGCTGACCACAGCGGCTTGTCTCCGTGCGAGTGTGTAGCGACGCACGCTCGGGTGTCGATACGCCAGATTTTCGCTTTCGAATCGTGGGATCTAATGATGCTCAGCCACAATATCCCTAGGTTAGACCATATGAATCTCACCCCGACAGAAGGTACTCGCCAGTGTCGCTCCAGTCAAGCGAAAGTATCCAGCCTCCATGACCAGTGAAGTTTGCTACTTGCTCGCCTGATGTGACGTCGTAGAGAGCGATGATTCTGGCGTCACCTCCAGCGGCGAGAAGCTTCGAAGCAGGTGAGAAGGAAACGCTGCGGATTGGATGGACGAGTCCGGCGAGCGAGTGTGCGAGGCGACCGGTTTCGTTGTTGAAGATGTAGACGGAGCCATTTTCGTGGCCTGAAGCTGTGAAACTTCCGTTGCGGCTCTGTATATGGTGTTAGTGCTGTCTTGGGGTGAGTAGTTTGGTGTTGGGTGTTACCAGATCAACGCATAGCCCGAAGCTTCCCTTTGTCTCGTATTCCCTAATCTTGGGCATTCCCTCGCCCTTGTTCAGACTCCAGACATTGATCTTGCCGTTGATACTGCTGCCCGCTAGGTACTGTCCGTCCGCACTAATGGCAATGGCCCAGATCTCGCCAGGCTTATTCTGATCTGTGCTTGAGTCAGTCTACTCCATACCTACACTATCTCCGTCGCCTGAGTAGTACAAAGAAAGCGCAAGGCGTACCCACCAACAATCTCTCCGTCCTCACTCCACATTCCGTCCTCGCCCTGGCTCCATATCTTGACCTTGCCTTCAAATCCAGCACTTGCAGCGCGTCTCGCCTTGTCTTCTCGCGCGGTCACCAAGTGATGGATGCCGAGGGGATGCGCCTTGTCGAGAGTTTGTATTACAGGAAAGTCGGGCTGTGTGGTGTCATAGACGTTGATCGAGCTTGAGCCAGAGGCTGACAGAAGCTGTGTACTTGTGGGTGCTACGGCGAAGACATCGCTCGCTTTGGGGTGTGCCGATTCGACTGTGTGAAGGGTGAGGTATTGTTTCGACTACAGAATGTTAGCAAGAATAGACTAGAGGATTTGCTAGAATTGCTGGCGGTACCATGCTGACTAACTGAAGCTACGAAGCTTCTAATACTACAAACACGCTTTCTGCTACTGTAGTATTGGATTTGCCGGCATATGTGGTGTTTGCGAAAAGTGTGTGTGTAGCTCGATGAGGTCAGTACAAACACGAGAACGCGATGTCACCAGTCTTGCCATGCATCCCACTTGAGCCCCACCAAAGGACCCCTAGCTTCACCGCCAATCACACCGCGGCGGTACCTTTTCTCAATTTATACAATACCTCGATGCAATTCACTCTTACGCGAAGCTCTACAAGACTTGTTAAAGAGTCACGAAGCTTACTCACAGTCACAAAGCGATCGATTCACTCCCAGGCACCACATCCCACAACCTTCGGAACAACAACCCACCCCACAAACACCCGTGCCTTCTGTTCCACCACACCCACCATGGCCCCCACCGACACCTCCGCCGTCGAACGCAACCGCGCAATCGTAATCAGCGGTCCCAGCGGCGCCGGCAAATCCACCATTCTAAAGCGCCTATTCGAAGAGTACCCCGACAAATTCGGCTTCAGCGTCTCACACACCACACGGGGCCCGCGCGGCGGCGAACAGCATGGCAAGGACTACTACTTCGTTTCCAAGGAGGAGTTCCTGGACCTAGTGGAGAAGAAGGGGTTCATTGAGCATGCGCAGTTTGGGGATAATCGGTATGGCACGAGCATTAAAGCTGTGAATGATATTGCGGAGGAGGGGAGGATATGTATTTTGGATATTGAAATGGAGGTATGTTTGCCAAGTCTCTGCGTGAAGGTGGGAGTGTGTGGAGAGTGGGATGCTAATGTGTGGACAGGGCGTCAAACAAGTTGCGAATCACCCGACGTTTCCTAGGCCGCGCTTCTTGTTCCTATCGCCGCCGTCGATGGAGGTGCTTGAGCAGCGATTACGAAGTCGTGCGACGGACAAGGAGGAGGCGATCGTGAAGCGACTGAAGCAGGCGAAGAATGAGATGGAGTTTGCCCATAGTGCGGAGGCGCCGCATGACAAGATCGTGGTAAATGACGACCTGGACAAGGCATACAAGGAGGCAAAGGAATTCATCATCGGTAGCGAGGCGTGAAAGTACTCCAAGTGTGGAAGCAGTGCGGCCTGCAAGAACTCTAAGGAGGCGAACGAGATACACGATCATGATACCACGAGCAATAGAACAAAAGTCAATCCGAAGACGGCAGTTTATTGGAGATAAAACTATCTAAGCCAAGAGGTCTTGTCAGATACCGTCGTAGAAATACTCAGCAGCGACCGTCCTACCACTTTGGGATTCAGACAGTCTCAGTGCTTGACTCTATTTCATTTGTCTCATCATGTAGACCTCAAATGGCTGAAAGAAATCTGGCCCGTTCGACCAAGGCGCACAAGGCCTATCTACCAACACCGACCAGAACGGCCAGAGTCGAGGTCGATAGCTATGCTCAGATCCGAAAATGTGTGTGTTGTGAAAAAAGGTGAACGTTCCTCGCGTCAAGAATAAGCCCCATTGAGTTACCCTCTTACACATCTCGTATGACCGAGACGCGAGAAGAGCAATCGCATAACCATAAATTGGACGAGAAGATCCTCCATACCTGACGCAGCTCCGACACCGTTCATCCTCCTCTTGACCCTGACAATCTCCATCCAGCAGTTGACAAGGATACTAGCGGACTCATATCATCGCCCTGGTGCTAGCCATTGAGCCCACGTCGTCAGGAGACCAAAGAGAAAAGAGTGCGAGCGGACAAGCGGGCGAAGCAGCGTCGTAAGCGGTAGTAGAGGCCGCGCTTCTATGGCGGTTCGTTGCTGAAAGTGCAGTCGAGACGACTGATGTCCGGGGACTTTCTCCCAAAGCGTGGAGAGATGCCGCGAGGGCACTCTGTGCGTGTGCTTTGTTGCGATTCTTTGAGCGAGGAACGTTGGGGATGGAGCGAGGTAGGCGAGGAATCTTTTTAGCTTGCGCGGATGCCGGTGGAAGGTTTGGCCGTAGGCAGCGCTAGGCGCAAGGCGGGATGGCGGCCTACAAGGGTGCCTGTGCCTGGAAGCTTGGATGTGTGGACTACACTTCTTTTGCTGCGCGCGTTGGTGAAGGAACATAAGAGGCGTTGTAGACATCTCCTTGCGCGCAAATACATTCGAGATTACTTTCCGCTGGTCATTCACCCCAATCGCGGATCCAATCATCGCGCGCCTTCACGAATCTTCGCAACAGAGCACCGCGGCATAACAACACGCTCGCGCAGAGCTCCACCAACAGCACCCGCCATATCAACCCACCCACCAACTTCAACTCCAAATACCCACAATGGCGCTTTTCGGTAGCACACCAGCTGCGTCGACCAGCTCTACCACCGGCGACACCAGCAAAGATGTCGAGGTTCCTCAAGGCCAGCTCCCATCAGACAGCATATCAGACCTGCAATTCTCGCCGACGAATGACTTCCTCGCAGTTGGCAGCTGGGACAAGAAGGTGTACATCTACGAAGTCAACAACAATGGCGCGCAAGGGAAGTGGCTTTTCGAGTGCCAGGGCCATGTGCTTGGTCTTGGATGGTCAAAGGTATGTTCATCGAAAATACTGGCGCATGTTATTCAAAGATACTAACCGTGCACAGGACGGCACCCGCATAGCTGCTGGAGACTCTACCGGCCACCTGAACATCGTCGACTTCCGCACCGCTCCCGCCTCTGGCCAAGTGCCCGCCCAACAAGCCAAAGCACACGCTGAAGCGGTCAAATGCGTGCGCTGGTTTCAGACTGGCGGCAAAGACTACGTCGCCACAGGCTCATGGGACAAGAGTGTCAAATTCTGGGATCTCCAGGGCGCAGAGCCCGTGGGCACCCTGGACGCTCGCGAGCGTGTATACAGCATGGACGTCAAAGACCAGTTGCTGGTTATTGCGACAGCCGAGCGACACATCCACATGGTCAACCTTGCGGACCCGACCAAGATCTATAAGACCATTACGAGCCCGCTGAAGTGGCAGACACGTGTAGTATCTTGTTTCTCAGACGCCACGGGCTTCGCTGTCGGATCCATCGAGGGACGATGCGCGATCCAATACGTCGAAGACAAGGACACCAGGTAATTCAACCTCTTCCATACATCCCACACACAAACACTAACAAACCACTAGCCTCAACTTCTCCTTCAAATGCCACCGCCAACCAGACCCCAACGCCCGCGACGTCGCAAAGGTCTACTCCGTCAACGCAATCTCCTTCCACCCCGTGCACGGCACCTTCAGCACCGCCGGCAGCGACGGCACCTTCCACTTCTGGGACAAGGACGCAAAGCACCGTCTCAAAGGCTACCCGGAAGTCGGCGGCAGCATTACCGCCACGGGCTTCAGCAAGACAGGCGATATTTTCGCGTACGCCGTTAGTTATGATTGGAGTAAAGGGTACTCGGGCAATAACGCGCAGTATCCGATCAAGATCAAACTGCATCCTGTCATTGGTGATGAGTGTAAGCCCAGGCCTGGGAGTAAGAAGAGGTAAAAGTTTGAGCTGTCGCGAGGGTAGACCCTGCATTCTTTTCCTTGAGGTTGGCTGACATCGATGGCCTGAAGTGAGGCGAATACTTTGCAACTTCTGCGCGGATCGCTGCAGAAGCACAATGGCCTTATGCTCCCTCCACCTCGGCCTGCTCGCGCTGGATGAAGCCCACCTTTCGTCCATGTTGGGAGTAGAATCGATCACAGTGTTTTCATTGCTTTGCTTTGCTTTGCTTTGCTTTGCATTAGCGTTATGGGTGGTCTGGCGCATTATGGAAACAGTCACGAGTCTACGGACTTATGGATCGATTAGGGTAGCACAAAATGGAACGGTACGCCAAACTTGAAGAAATGTCTCTGATTGTGGAATGATGTCCTGCTATATGCTCTCGCCAATGATGCTGACCCGTTGAATGTGATATCGCTTGCTGCACTCGCTTTTGACGCCAAAACTCCATGTCCGTTCGAATCAAACTCCGATCAGCTGCTGAACACCAGTACTTCAAGAGCCTACAGCGCCGGGTGCTGCGTTCTCTGCACCTGTCGTGCTCGCTTCAACCCTCTGCCTCTTGACATCTGGTCCTTCACCTGCATTTCCTCCCGTAGTCGCACCCTGATTGCTGACATCCTGCAGCGGCGGTCTCTCCCTCTTGACTCCAGCAGCTCCGTTCGCAAACGTTGGCGGCTTATACGCGCCACGGTTTGCACTAGGACTCATGGCATAGTTGGGCGCGCCAGGCATGCCAATTCTCCTGTTCAGATCTTGCTGTGGGTTCACGAAGTTGGTGGGACGTGCTGGGCCGGGACCGACGGGGCGGGATGTGGCGGGTTGTGCTGCTGGTGGCGGAGCAGGAGGTGCGCCGACGGCTTCTCGCTTGACGGGAGCACTTCGATTTCTGTCAAAGCCTGGTGTGCGTTTTTCTTGTGGTATGGGAGATTCGACGTGCGGGTTGAAGGTAGGAAGACCGTTGATTGGAGTGGTGCCGTCGGCTGTCTGTAAGAGTTCGGCGGCACGAGATGTGACGAACCCTACGGGTGGCCGGCCGGTAGGTGGTTGCGGGTTAGCAGGTGGCCCTGTAGTGGGTTGCGCCTGCGGAGGGGGACGTGGCTGATTATGTCCTTGCTGCGCATCTGGGGGCGTCGGTCGAAGCGTTTGGGCCTGTAGCTGTTGTTGCGGGTTCTGCTGTTGCTGCAGAGGGAGTCGAGGAGCTGATTGCACATCTGTGGTAGGTGGGGGCATTCCTGCTCGGTATTGTTCTGGTCTAGGTTGGTTCTGCTGGACAGGAGCTTGGGGCTGTCGTTGCATATTTCCATTAGGCATTGGCCGCCCAGGCCCTTGATTTGGTCGCTGTTGTGATGATACTCCAGTCCCAGTGGCGCCATTTGTGATAGGCGCTCGCGCGGCTGGTTGACGAGGTGGACCTGTATGCCGTATGGGCGACGTACGAGCAGAAGGAACACGGTTCATGCCATCTATTGACCTCCTTCCTTCGATAGCTCGCAGACTGCTCTCTGTGGGCGCAGATCCGGTCTCAAAAGAAACTTCGTCGCCATGAGCTTCGGAAACGTCAACACCGTCGAACAAATTTCCGTCAAACTCGTCATCGAATTCAGCGTTGAATGATTCGCCGAGATGCTCGGTACGCGTCCTCAAAGCCTGGTTCGGTCGCATCGGCGTCCTGTTTGGCTCTCGCTTTACAAGCGCTTGGTCTCCTTGGGCTGGTGCTGCAAAGTCGACATGTCTGTATAGGTTGTCTGCCGCGAACTTGATAGGCTTGACCTTCATAGCCTGTACCTTCTTGAGGTACTCCTTGTCGTAGAGACAATTGCCGAGCACATTGCCAAAGGTACGTAAAGCGCGCTTCAGGCCATCTGTAGCTGCCTCTTTCTTCGCCTTCTCGAATGATGCTGCTTTGCCTTTGCCGTTTTCTATTGAGCCATAGCCGATGTCCTGGAACCATTAGCTATATCTCGGGCAGAAACTCGATCTCTCACCTCATGGTATGTGCCGTCCTTGAGCGTGATCCTCACTACTATCGAGAGGCCCAGGCTGACCTTGCCGTTCTGATGCTCGTCAACCTGCAATCGTTAGATGCCGTCACTTGGCTGATAGCAATCGCAGCATACGTAGTCGATCTGCACCTGCCCGAGTGAGCTCGACCAGCCATTGAACCCAAACACTTCATTCGCGAGGGCTATCGCCTTGTTGCCCTCAAGATATGCAACCTTGCCGCCGCCGCTGCCCGGCCTCGTCGAGATATATTCGGGCCCGAGCTGCTTGTTCAGCCTACTCTGTAATGTCGCGATTTCGGACGCTGTAAAGTAGTTGACGACGCGTTCGTCGAACGGATTCGTAACGTTGCCGCCGTGGTATTGGTCGCCGGGCCTGTGATATTATCAGTCAATTCCGATGCGAAATATTAGAACATCGAAGGATGTCTTGTACGTACGCAGGCATTGTCGCGTTATTAGCGTGTGGTGGGCATTTGGTCGCCGCTGGAGTGAGGTCGATGCCTGGTGGCTGAGCATGACGCGCCTCGAGATGGAAGGAACGCGCTTTGGAACTGGCGCTAGTTGCGCCCTCACGTGGGTGGGGCTTCACATCGGAGAGGCACCAAAGCGCAACTGTGAAGCCAGGCAAAGATACGTGATATCACGAAGACATTTCCTGAATAGATGCATGCAATAGTGATATTATCGAGGCCTCAGTCTACTATGAAGTCCTGCAGTGTGTATCCTGTGCCTCAACGCCTGCAATGCTAGACCTTCCAATACTCCACATTGGCGACAAATCGCGCCGTGGATATATACTAACAATTGTCATCCTGATCATGAGTGTTCCTTCCTCCTCCCACGCTCGCTTCCTTCTGCTTCATCGTCGCTGTCCGCTCCTAAGCTGAAAGTGGAGTCATTGTGGGGATGCCTCTTTTTCTCGTTGTTTACTTCTTTGTATCCATTTGCGGACTTCTTTGGCGCATCATCCAAATCATCGAGCTCACGCTCGTCAAAGTCAGCCGCCTCGATATCCGGCCTGCGCTCTCTCCTGCGGAAGTTGTCGAGGCCCATGCCGGTAAGAAGCGACTCTCGTCCCTCGTCGCCATCGACACCTTTGTAGGCACTATTCTTGCGTCGGCTGCGCCAGAGGAAGATGGCCCATGCACCAGCGACGATGATGAGAATGACCAAGACGACCTCGCCAGAGCGGTAGTAGGCCTTCCACTCCGCCTCTTTCAACTGCTTGGTCTTGTCCTCCTCAGCCTTGGTAGAGTTGGGATGACCCCCTACACTGGTGAGCGGGCCCTTCTCGCCATCGATGCGGCTGTCGGACGGGTCACCACCGATTGCGCTGATATCCACACCCATGAAGCGATCCAGCATATCGCGTGTGCGCTTGGGGTAGTCGAATGGCACCATGTGACTGGAGTTGTAGAAGACCACATAGGTGAGGTTTCGCACTTCCTGGTATGTACCGGCCGGCTCTCCTTCAAACGTCCAGTCTTGCTTGGGAGCCCAAACGCCAGGAGAAAGTTGGAAACCTTTGCCACCATTCCACTGCATGTTCTCAATCATGGCCTCCGTTCCTACGTGGTTGCAGATGAAGTCCTTGTCGCCAGAAAACAGCAGAATGGGAACCTGAGCTAGAAGATCGGGCAGGAACCTGACGGTTGGCTCGCTATTCTTCGCGCGGAAATGACCCGAGACAGCGCCATTGCACTCTGACCAGCCCGTCTTCTTATCAGAGTTGATGTTCAGGGCTTGAATTACATCAGGTCGTCGGAGGTAAGGTGTGACATCTGTAAGATCCGGTGGCCAGTTCATGCCGCATGAGGAGTCGTCTCGCAGACGGATGTCGTACATGTTGACACATTGATTCATGCGGTCGGCCTTGCGATCTTTCGTTTCTTCGAGAATGGAAACCATGATCTGCTCGCACTCGCTCGTATCAACCTTGTTGTGCCCGCCGTCGTTCAGCTTCTTGATGCAAATAGACTGTTGCGCTTCCACCCGCCGCGCCGTATCCGTGTCCGCCTGTATCATGTTGTTCTGGTAGGCAAATGGAAGGTACGCCAGGTATTGGTCCACGGGGGAAATCCAGCCGTTGCCAATAAGGAGACCTTTGAGGTTCCATTGCCGGTTGGCCTTGTTCTTGTTTCGGTTCAGAATTGCACGCGCGATGTATGGAATATGCTGCCCAGCGTAAGACTCGCCAGCGATGTAGAGCTGTCTCTGTCAGTTGCCACACATGAAGACTTGCTCGCGCGACTTACATCGTCATGTTCGTACTCTGGAAAGAGCGCGAACCATTTCTCCAAGAAAATCATCATGTGGTCGGCCATCTGGTCCAAGTCGGTGAGGTAGCTGTCGGTGTTCACGTAGCTGAAGCCGGTGCCCACGGGCTGGTCCACAAACAGCAGGTTTGCAAACTCGTCCCACGAGCCATTGTTGTACTCGAGTTTGCCGCCGTCTCGCACTCTGTATGGCCCGACCTCCATTAATGCGCCGTCCATCGAGGAGCAGCCCGGCCCGCCGTTCAGCCATAGGATTGTCCGTTGCCGGTCTGCAATGTGGCGGTTCTGATAGTGCCAGAAGAAAAGGTTGCTGTTGTGTGCTGCATCTACTTCTATGTGTCTATCGTAGAGTCAGGTCAACACTGCGACGTTCACCACTCTTAGCCTTTCTTACCCTGCATGCATCTTCAATAATGGTCCTTCTGGTGCGCCTGGCAAATCATGTATAAAGTAGTCTGCCTGCGTCTTCTCTGCTGCAGCGCTGGGCAGCCATGACGCCGTAGCTACAAGGGCGCCCACGAGCGCTGTCCGCCATCGTGAGGCTGTGAATGTGGGCAGCATGGTGAGCCGCGAATGTTGATTTCGGGAATCCGAGGAGGCACCGGTGCACTGTCGCTATCTCATGAGAACGCCAAAATGAAGGAGATAGTGAAGAACGCAATAAATCACTGCGCAGCGAAGACACAGTTTTAGCCCGTGGTTTATGGTATATAGGCGCTGAATGTCCCGTAGGTCGGAGTTGAGAGGTGTGGATTAGGTGGCTAAAGCGCAGCTGACGAGTCCTTGGTCGGGGTGCGAAGACAGGGGCTGTGTTGGTAAAGATAGGCGCGCGACGGTTTCACAAGAAGGGTGAGAGGACCAACAGTGCCTCCAACATTAACGCTGAGCAAAAGACACCAAGAAAGGTTCACAAAAGCTCAACTTCGCATCTGCCGTCTATTGAAGGCATCGAGAGCTTTGTCACGGCTGCGCCAAGCTTTGGTTCGCGAGGCAAGAGTCGATCCAATCACGCCCTAGCAGTCCAATTCCGGCAAAGTGAACCTCCGCGTCTCAAGTCACCTCCTCACAGCGATCTTGGCCACACCTAGTGGTTCTGACACTGTTGAATCGTAGCGGGATGCTTCACCCATGTATCACACTCGTACCCTCGCGCCTGCACCACGCGAGAGGCGCACGGCAGAAGAGCTTAGCATACGCGGCTCCGCGTGGTCAACGGTCGCTTGCTTTGTATATTGTCACGAGGCACGGCAGATGAGTGTTATTCCCGAATGCACATTGTTCAAGTTGATTGAGATTCTTCTGTCTATACGCATATTGTTGGGTTTGTCTCTTAGTACAGCACTCCATAGGCCTGATTATGCAGCTGGATGTCGTAACTGCAATCGGTTCATCTACCAATACCCGACTAAGACCTCGATTCCCGCAGTACTACATACACGTACGGAGTAGTCAACGCCCCGATCCCCAGCGACATAGCAGACTTGCCAGAACGAGCACTTTTGGCACATCGTCGAAGACTGCGTGCCACAGTGGCTTAGGCGCATTCACATCGTGCAGATGAGGCTTTTTCGAGCGCCGGGTCTATGGCTGGTAAGCAACGATCAGAAAAGCTCATCGATGAGGTTCTTCTCTGAGTCCTTGCTAATCAGTTCTATCATGCCCTATCAATGATGTCAGCTTGGCCTGAGGCTGAAACAGGACATCGTCGCATGAGTTCAGGCACGTACCTCTGGCATTATGGGCTGTCCATCTTTGCCTGTTACGTAGCGGAAGGGCATCTGCGTGCTCTCATTCCTGTTGATCTTGAGCTCCGGATGGTCGACGAATGGTATCTTCTCGACGGGTACTGCATATTGTCAGCGGACTGTGGATATCTCGAGAGTGCAGTCTAAGTACTTCTGTCTTGGACGATAATTCTTGTTACACGAACGGCAGTGTCTGTTGTCATCTGCACCGGCCCCAATCGACGTCCCTGGTAGCCCTTCTTCCGCAGCTCGGAGGTTCGGTCTGTATCCCAATTTTAGTCACTGCAAGATTTCTGCAACACTGAGACGTTGTATCACATACCTCTCGGCGGATCGTCGCCTGCAGCAAGGTCAGTGCACAGGTTCAATATAATCCTGCAGTATGGTGTGCTTACCAAGGATACCGCCAAACAGAAAGATGTCGAAGGTGTCACCATCCTCTGGGCTCAAGTCCTTGGATGCTGCAGGGTCGAGCAGGCATACTTTGTCTTTCTTGTCGGCATAGATCTCTTCAATGCCTCTGGTCTCGATATTGAGTCCTTGGATGTGCTGAAGATTTTCTGGCAGCTTCAGGGTAGTCGGTACTGACGATAGAAGAAATTTGGCACCTGAAGCATGGGACTCTGATGCAATGGTCGCGTACTCAAGAGACGACCAGGCTTCCAATTCAGGGTCCAGATGCTCCACGACGAAGGTCTTGCCCAGGTGGGGCATGGTGTGCAGTTGGAGCGGAAGGAGCTGCCGGTAGCTCTTTCCTCTGGGGTTAGAAAGTAGTGAGCTGCGCTATGGTGCCCGAATTGGCGAATCAGCAACACCGCGGATGGTCTGGAAATTTCTCGATAACTTTTTCTGGCAAAATCTCGTAGTCGGTCACTTGAAACTCACGAGACCTGCAACTCTCGGTCAAACGCAAAAGCCTCCGCAGTAGCGGAATGCTCGGCACGACTAGACTGCGATGGTAGAAGGGTTTCTAGCGGATCGGACCTTGCAAGCGGCCAATTAGCTTTGTGTCCAAGGGCGGAGCAGTGGTTCTGCCAAAGCGGGGATGCTGCCTCGAAGCTCCGAACTTGAAGCAGCACAGATGATGGCAGACTCACAGGACGACGCCCACGCTCCCATGTGATGAGGTTGCACAAGGGCTGCCATGACGGGCTCAATCGAAGATGCAGTGTGAATTGGATTGACCCTGACGATCTAGTGAGTGGGATAGCCAATGATGAGTACGCGTGACGTTGTGGGAGAGCTCTCTTTGGGAAGGCTCACGACTATCCATCATCGGCATGCCGCCAGCATCCATCAGCTATTAAACACAGCCCACTGCTCCTGGGTCTCCCATTGCTCGTGTCTCTGCGTCAATTGAGCTGCCGAATAAGCCACAGCTTTGTAATTGCTGCCATAGTCCCGCCGCCTGCATACTGCTACATATCTCCTGCATCTACCCCTCCTTAGCTGTCAACGGCATTCTCGACTTCTTGTGGAAGCGACGCAGCACAGTGCATCGGTGCCAAACCACTCTCACGCCATACCCAACCGTTTCGTGCCGTGGACAACGCCGGACTGCACACATTCTGACCACCCTGTCACTTCAACACCCACAACAGCCCTTTAACCTCCTTGCTTGCGCAGATCCCGAGTGTTTGGCACCTCGGGCGATCAAGGCTTATCGCAGCGACGATAGAGGGGCACTCCTTTCGAATCCTCAAATCCACGCATTTGTTTCAGCACAATCAACAAGACACTGCCACTCGAGTCCGCGCACGTCGACGTTCTGTGTTGTCAGGCAGCAGCTTCGAGACACGCCCAAGCTCGCTCGATACCCAATCGCCAGCGCTGGAAGCCGGAGCAACCGCGCAACCACGCACCCATTCACCCTGGCTTGTTCCCTGTCACGTCCCTGCCCAAAGTGACCAGTGCGAGTCCACGACGACGGCCACTTAAACGAGCTGTTACCCTGGACGCTTTGCCATAGCGACACCAGAACAAAGAATATACACAACACCGCAAGCCCCTCGCGAGCACCTGCCCTACCAAGAAACGTCATAAGATCTCCGAGCAACGCACGCAACCGCAAACACACTCGCAACCATGAATCCGCACCAGCAGAACAAGGTGGACATCAGTGTACGTCATATTTTGCTTGCGCAACGCCATAGATCCCTTGATTTCCAGTGAAGAGGGCGCTATATAGGCCTACAGTACCCCAAAGCTAACACCCGCGCAGAAGATGAATGCGGATGAGGCCCGCCTGTTCCGCCTGTACGGCAAGCTGCCCAACAAGAAGGACCTGCTCCAGAATAAGCTCAAGGTGCGTGGAATATCGCTCGCGCCTAACACCAGCGCGCATGCTGACTGCAATCCAGGAGCGCAAGTACTTTGACAGCGGCGACTATGCCCTCTCCAAGGCTGGCAAGGCCTCAGACGTCGGCGTCACGCAGGTCGGTCGCGAGCATCCCAACCCCGAGAAGATCCCACACATCGCCCCACCCACACCGAACGGTCTCAACGGCCACAACGGCCAGATTGGACAGAATGGCAACAGCCAGGAGAAGGCCAGTAGCCCAGTCAAGGAGGGTACATTCCTCCACCGTGAGACGAGCTTGAATCGGGAGACATCTGCGTCAGACTTTGAGAAGGAGTCGCAGGATGAGGGCGAGGCACAGACACAAGATGCTCCCGCTCAGTCGTAGCAGAACCTACTGCACCACTTTGCACGCCAACTCCCCTCATGAACCTTTGCGATTTGGAACACAAAGCTCAAAATGTATCCAATACAGCACCCTTCGACGGCCTTGGAATACTGCGAAACCCCGAACTACGGCGTTGGTCACGGCGTTCTGAAATATATGCGTTGCAATCGCTGTCATCATTCGAATCACCAATTGTGCAGTCGCTGCGCGGTTGGCATAAGAGAGAACGTTCTTCACTTCATGTGTATGGCATTTGAGCTGAACAGCGAAAACTTGACTCGAAACTAGATGTTACGGCCAATGAACTGTGTGCGTATCTGAGCATCAATTTTACAGCGATTGATTCTGCTGAGATCTTTGAGTTCCAATTCACGTGCTTCAATGACATTATAAGCCTGCGGTTCGGCATCCAGGTGCGTATAAATGCTACTTCACCTTTTTTGTCAACTTAATGTTTCTTCCACCTTTGTGTGCATGTCATTGCTCGTACATGGGACTGTCACGTGGCAGAAACGACAAATGCTCATGTCTCGCCAACGCTCCCTCCTTTTCCCCCATTCAATTTTTCGAGCACAGCTGGGTTAATTCGCATCCCCTGAGCTGTAATCTACGCATATCGTCACTCAATACCATGAGCAGCCAAGGAGTCACTCCAAGGCACTGCAATTCAAGGTCTACCTTGTAGACGTAGCTAAAAAGATAACCAGCGTACTTGGACAGAATATACCAACCCTGTAAGAAGGTTCGGTACGTGTACCTCGTCCTGGTAGCATTGAGCCAATATTGATTGGGACCGAACGATACCGCACTCGATTCAACCACGTTACACACAGCAAATCTACAATACGACTCACCCATAAAATGGAGACCTTCCTTCCGTTTTCATGGAACTTGGAGCACTTTGAAAGAATGTACGCTCCAACAACAACTTACGACCGTCAAAAGAAGTCGTGATGGTCAGGCCCACGAGATTGCAACTGGCCGAACGTTTCATGCACTGCGTTATACGGCAAAATGCGGGTAATATGACACTCGACTTGCACCGGTTCCGCTTCTGGCACGACGCGGTGGAATACCATTGTCCCAACAGGCTCGACAGCGAGGAGACGACATTCAACCGCTTATCTCATGCTATGAATGGTTTCTTCAAAGTGGTCAACATCACAATTGTGTATCATACAAAGACGGGAAATGGAGTCGGGAGCATGATGGCGCTTGCTAAGAGGTGTGCACAAAGGTTGCTTGGAGGCCGCGAAATAGAGCACAAGATATGTTGGAGCGACGAGCCGAAGAAGCGTGAACGTCGGGACTTGACGGCACCATACGACATAACAGTGCCTGAGTATGACAGATGGGAGAGGAGATTGGTTGCCTCGAGGAAGGTGCGAGAACGACCTCGTGACGAAACGGCTAGCTGGAGGTGAAAGTGCGTCCGATTTCCGACCATTGCTAAACTTGCTTCAAATGCCAGTTCTCTGCTCTCCCTCACCTGCGACAAATTTGGCGGATTTCGACCACCTTCGAAATGCTTTGCAAAACCAAGAGCGAGATAGAGCTGACAGTACGTTCCAGGAAGACTCAAGCCACAGCCACGACGACACCTATATGCCATCGGCACAGCAAGACAATGCACTACTTGAGCTGCCCCGCGTCGTTCGAGACCACATATGGACCTACGCTATCGGTGACGAGTCCCGCGTCTTCCAGTATCCCAAACTGCACGCCGGAGTGCTTCACGCTCTGCCTCCAAGCTACAAGCCCCCCGAGCCGTGACGAATCACAAAGACTACAGCCGGCCTTTCAATCTGGTTTCTCAGCTGCAAGCAGGTCCTGGATGAAATACTGACCGTTTTATCCAAAACCCATGTGTTCCAAGGCGAACTGGACGGAATCTTTGATAACTACCATCTCGAGTACTCGACGCCGCCGCCAAATCGCTTGATCTTCAAGTCCAAAACGATCCGTCACATACTCGTCCGCCCGTCGAACTGCGTGCTCGCAGCCAATCCAAGGTCTACGGAGTGGCACATGGGACCATGGCTCGATCGATTCTTATACTACGTCCACGCGTTGAAGGGCCACGATATGTCTCTGAACCTGGAATGGGACTGGCAGCCGCGGCGTCTGGGAGATGCTGGGATCTTTGCCGCGTGAGACAGGTATGCGGAGTACGTGTTTGGTCTGGAGCATCCTGTATGGGAAGGCAGATTCCGACAAGTGCGCATCAAGGTGATTGCGTATCAGCATACAGCAGATCAGATCAAGAAGATGATGGCGTATGCGGAGTTACGAGCGATGCAGTTGGTTGTTTGGAGATCGGCGGATGTTACCCACGTCTTAGGGAAAGAGCAAGGCCGTGCCTTCGACAGCTGGAGTGACGAGTTGGGAACGAGTTTTGGTTGCTTCGAGGAAAGCGGAGTGAGCGGTTATTTGTGCGGACTGCGCCAAAGCCATCGAGACGAGTGCGCATGCTCTTTCCTTGCACATGTCCTATTATGTGCACGAACAGGAGGAAGTCAGTAAAAGGCCTTCTTCTCAGGGCTCACACATGACCGAAACATCGGCATGATGATCAGAATTTGGACGGGATCTGAAATTCTATGAAGGCTCATTGTGATAGCGAGGCTCGGTGACGTCAATTAAGGTCGATGCGTGTTTGCTCTTTCCGCCTTCACCTCGTGAATTCTCTTACTCACACGCCATGCATGGGCTTTACTTGCGCATCTCTAATTGACTTTGTCCATACAATCACTACAGCTCCAGATCAACTACGACAACCTCCATCAATTACCCTGGTCTAATAACCAGCAACACCGCGCAACGAAAGCATCAAGTTCACACGGACATGCGCCACTCGCCGCTGAGGAAGTCGACGAGGCTGCCAATTTGGCCGACTACACTGTTCGTTCTCTAGGCACTTTCGATCCACAGAGCAGTGCCCCGTTCTTCAAACTCCCGCAAGAGATACGAGACCAAATCTACGAAGAAGCCTATAGGAATGATCCGCGCAGCTTCAGCCACCAAGATTTTCGGATCCAAGCGTACCAAGAAGAGCACGGGTCGAGCGGACAGCAAGGCCGAAAGACGCAGAACGGACTTCCGCGGTGGATTCTGGTCTGCAAGAAGATCTGTACAGAGGCAATGACTCTTTTCTTGCAGACTCGCACCTTCAAGTATATGGGCTGGGTCGGGCAAATACGTCTCGACCTCCGCAAGGGGAACTTCTACCACGATAGACCTACCACTACGCGTAATCCACTAGTCTTTCATCGAGCAAGCGTCCACAAAATCGTACTAGCAGGCCTCGAGGTACCGCCCAAAGCGTGTAGAATAGGAATGCCAGGAGCTGGAACTTTGGTAGGCCGTATGTTCGGAGCGACTCCTGAGCGATCTTGCTTGAACAACTGGTTGTCATTGATGGAAACCTGTACTACTCAGAACTTGTCAGCAGAGCTGGTGTGGGACAGACGCTGGCATAACAGCTTCATGAACGCTGCGATCAGCTGGATTGAAGAGGAGGCGCAAATCTTCGACGTTCTCGACGATGGTTGGAATGGCAAATGTCGGAAAGCGAAGATCACGATCGTATACCACTCGAAGACCGGCAATGGCGTGGAAAAGATGATAGAGCTCGCAGCAGCATGCTCATCCCGGCTGCTAGGTCTGACTCCCGGCCACACGAGAGGTGTCTGGGCCGATGTGGTGGTGGAGTCGAGTTTGAGGAATCATCCCATTTGGCGAAGGGCCTTTTCGACGGAGAGGAAGGTCTAGGCCCACTCTTTGAGTGAACTATGGCTTGGGGGAGCGAGATAGAAAAGTGTCGAATCTTCGATATCTGTATCGATAATTCGAAATCGTACGAGAAAGCGAACAACCAGCGTGTTGGCATACAAATGGAACGGAAAGACGCGATGTGTCCGGCTAGTGAGGAATGTGGAAGCGGTGACGTACTAGTTGATCAGAGGCTTCTAGTAGTACGTTGAAAGCCTGGTCCGTACTCTCTCTTTTTCCTTGCCACGATCGGTGTTGGTCTACTACAGATGACAGCCGCACACTTTGGGCGCATCACCCAACACTCACACGCGCTGAGGATTTCTCAGCAGAATTCTTATCAACCACTTGCTTAACTCCTTTCGTGAACCAAGCAATAGCACGTTCGTCTCAATTTGGGCAGAAAGTTCGAGAGTCGCGCCATGCGGACAAAGCAAAGCCAGCCAATCACTTCCGACAGGCCAGACACTCTCGACCCCGACCCGCAAACAAGAAGCTACTTCTTTAGCCTACCCCAAGAGCTTCGAAATGCTATATATACCCTCATACTCCATACCGCGCCAATACACTTCAACTTCGGTTGCCTCCGCATCCTAGCTTCAACCACTCCTCGCGCCAACCCCATCGACGCATCCAACAGTCTCCCAAATTGGATCACCAGCTGCAAACTCATATGTCCAGAAGCACTTTCCGTCTTCGACCGGACTCGAATTTTCGCCCCACTGAGCTACGACTACAGAACCATCGCAGGTAGATGCTACCCACCACCTAGAGCAAAGACAAACCGTTTTGTCTTCAATGCAAATGTGGTGCGCAATATGGCTCTGCATTGGGATGTGAAGATGCAGAATGGATATGTGAAGTATGGCAGCACGATTCGCGAGTTTGTTGTGGCGTTTAGGGAGTTGCAGGTTCATGATTTGAGTCGTAATACGACGTGGATACGGACTGGGACTAGCACGGTATGGAGGGAGGAGGGGGCGCAGGCGTATGGCAAGTGGTCGAAGTTTTGGGATGGGAGGTGCTGGAAAGTTAGTATCACGGTAATGGTGGATTGGTGGGCGGAGGAGGCGTTGGACAAGATGGCGGACTTGGCTAAGAGTTGTGCGAAGAGGCTGGTGGGTGGGGATGCGGTTGTGGTTGGGTGGGAGACACTGGGGAATGAGGTTATGGCGATCAAAGGGTACGCGAGGAGACGTGTGGTGGTGAAGAAGAAGGCTTGAGGGATGGCATGGTAGTCGTCAGGCTTAGCGCACCGCTAGATGTGTGAAGAAAGACCGATCTGGTATCTTGCGATTACTGAGGGTGAACTTGTTGGATGCGTCACGTCGTAGCAGAAACATTGCTAAAATCGGATGCAAGTTGGAAACCATTCTGTCGGAAGCAACTATAAAAAGCTATTCCGAAAAGTTCAAATGACCTTGGTCGCATTGACTCAAGCGCACCTGCAACCCGAACTTGACGAAGCGGAAGTGAGGGCATGGCTCCTGCCTTCACCTGATCGCAGTGGCGTCATGGTGACTGCAATCTCGCGCAAGAGATTGCGCCCCTCTCACTTTATTATTTCGTTCTCCATCAGTCAACTACTTCTTCGCCACGATTGCAAAGACACCACACGGTATACCACCTGGCACGCTCAACTTCCTAATCAATTCCCACTATGCCCGCTACATCACCGTCCACCAATGCGCATAGCAGGAAGCCACACCTGTCTCCGGAGCAGTTAGGTCCTAGCCTAAAGCGAGCCTGGAGCGAGTCGCATCCTAACAAGACCTTACAGTTTGTGTCAAAGCAACAGATTCAAAGTCCGCTGCTTCGCCTTCCTTGGGAGCTTCGAAATCAGATATATCACAATGCCTTTGGAGGGGATCCCATACGCCTGCACCATCGCGGACTAGAGTACGTAGTCATGAACAGCCGCAACATGTTCAGCGACGTCGACTACACCACTGAAAAGCCACCTTGGGCTAAAGGACTGCCTATCTGGTTGAGGTCATGCAAGCAGATTTTCGACGAAGCACTTGATACCTTTGGAAGAGGCTGGACTTTCACGACCGATCTTGCCTACTTGGTGAAGCATGAACAGCGGGATGAAGAGCCCAAGAATCCTCTGTCTTTCAACCGCAATATTGTGCGGAACATCGGGCACTTGGAAGACATGGATTATCACGATGAGCGAGGTCCTGTGAAGGAGACCGTCGAGGATGCCGCTGAATCTGCTTCTGGCACTGAGCTCCCATTCCTCACAGCCTTGAAGAAGATGGAAGCCAACTAGCTATGTCTTGAAACAGAATGGTGTCGCTGGTGGCACGATCAGGAGATGATACCCATCTGGGACCACCCTGACTGGGCGCCGGGTCAGCCTCAGATCTTTGACACAGAATGGGATGCCTACTGGAATGGCAGATTCCGCAAAGTGCAAGTTGCGGTCATCTTCCGAGTCGACCCTCAATCATCAGACATCTCAAAAGAGCTTCTTCGATACGCAGAAAGCTTCGCCAAGCGACTGGTCGGATCTAGCGACGTGGCTTCTTGGGAAGACTTGGGCATGGCGAAATCGCTGGATCGCATGGCATGGGAGTGGACAAGACAACTAGTAGTCGAGCGCAGGATCGGAGATTGTGACGGATGTTTTCGATGCAGCGAGGAAGGAGAGGAAGGAGAGGAAGGAGAGGAAGGAGAGGAAGGAGAGGAAGGAGAGGAAGGAGAGGAAGGAGATGCTGCAAGGATCTGTGCGCATGGAGCCTTTGGACAGAATTTGTCGTGCACAAACAGCGACGAGTTCGCACCACGTCAGAATGTCATTGTCGAGTAAAAGAGGAATGTTTGATATTAACGAGATAGTCGAAGATAGATCTAAGATTTAGCATTAGATCACAGAACAACGTACCATCAAGTCCGGTGAGTTGCAAGCGCTCCGGTCATGTCAACGACCATCCTGATATTTCCTATATTCTCCGCAGACTTCGCAATGTGCCCGCAAATCTTCGCCTCGTCACATAGACGAATGCCATAAACATGATCGCGAATACCACAGCTCCAGCACTACTCTTCTGGTTCGCGACAGCTTGTTTCTTCGCCTCATCATAATAGTCTTTGATCTTCTCCTTATAGCTATCACCCTGTGCAAGATCCGGCATCGCTATGATCTTGACGACAAGCGCAGTCCACCCGGTAAAGTGCTGCGTGCGCTGTCCGTGGCCACCAACGGGATCATATTGCTCCCATACATAGCCCGTCTGGAGCCATGCCGAGAAGACTGTGTGCACGATGTTGCTCCTCAAATCGACATAAATCTCGCGACAGCGTTGTTGCGATGGCCCAGGTGTTTTCGCGAGCGCGAGCAGTTGCTCGACAATCATATAGTTCATGTTGATCCAGATAGGCGAGCGCCAGTAATTGTCGCCCACGCCATATATTTTGCTCTCAGGACTCAGGCTGCGAATACCGTGATCGGTCCACAGATGGTTCGAGTCGCGCAACAGATCGAGGATGGCGGATAGGTTTGGGTGATCGGCGCCGATGAAGCCAGTCATGAACGGGAACAGTGAAATGTAGCCTTTGTGGCAAACGTAGCTGTGCACGTCTTCGCGAACGACTGTGTCGCAGTAAACGTTCTGCTTCTTCTCCCAGTGGACGGCTTCGAGGTTCGTTTTGAGGCCGCGGATGTGGTTTTGGTAGGATAGAGCGTCGTGGGTCTGTTCGACGAAGAATGCGGTCTTCTCCAGTACTCGTGCCATGACGCCGACCCAGCATAGAGCGTCGAGGTGCAGCTCCGTAATGTCAGGCGGTTCGGCTCGAGGATAATCATCGAGACCACTGGGGTAGTTTGTGTCTGGTGTACGGCCTCGCCACCTGTAGCCTTCATTGAGATTCGCGGATGGGATAGAATGGGCCTCAACATCGCCTGATTGTGACCTGCGAAACCACTCATAGTGCTTCTTCAGGAGTGGGTACATTTCGGCCATCAAGACTTTGCCAGCATCCGCCTTGGTAAGATACCAGGATTCGTGGCCGTAGTACTTGGCCTTTCCTTGAAGCATGTCGATGAACTTCGAGATGACCAGGAACATAGTCGGCGGATTTGCAATGTGCGGAAACTGGGTAATGAAGTCACCGGGTGTAGCACTCTCTGCTTCAGCGCCCAGTACCTGCTCTCGCGCAATCCAGCCGTCCTCATCCACAAGGGCAAGCCAGCCTCGGACTACCTCCATAGCTAGATCTGCGTCCCATTCCAGTACTGGGAGCAAATGGAAACCTTCATCCCAGAGGAACCCCCGGGGGAACATCGCGCGGGACGGAGTATGTGTGAGAAGCTCGTAGGGACCTCTCACTTCGGGAGTTGCATGCTTTTTAGCTTCCTCTGACTTTTCCCAGAATTTGCCAGTGGTTTCAGCATAGATGGCTTTCTTCGATGTGTCCACCTGGGAAGTTCCCGTGAAGTATCCTAGGCCGCCAAGTAGGTTCGAAAAGACATATTCTGAGAAAGCAAGATGTTGATCGCTTTGAAAAGGCGTTTTCGGGCCGAAGACGTATACGAAGGCCTTCTTGAACGACTTCACTGTGCTCTCAAGGTCTCTGGTGACTTCGGCAGCTGATGCATGTCAGTATAGGCAGCGAATGAGGTAATACAAGGATCGATTGTGAAGAAGGAGCCCATATCTGAGAACTTACATGTCATCGCGCGCGGGGCTGCATGACTGGAATAGAGGACATCGAACTAAAGCTATTAGCACGGTACAGGCTCTGGTCCGACAAACGCCTACCTCGAACTTGCCATGACATAACATCTGCACAAGATGCAGATTACCGGGCCCAGGCTCATTGTGAAGCATAATGTCCATCGGCGTCGACTCTTTGCGATCTTTTGTCTGGTCTTTCAACGAATCCAGGAAGGTAGCTTTCTCCACGCAAAGTGGTCAGCCAACGTTCGCAAATGATAGCGCAGGGCGTCAAGAGTATGCGCCTGTGTGAAATGGAATTGGCTTACATCGCCCCTGCCATAACTTGTCTTCCGTCACATTCAAAGACTTCATGACCATTGCCTCGTGTCGCCCACTCTCTCCAACAGACGACGGTATATGGATGCTTGCAGTACCGAGCTGCGAATGCTCGATCCAAAGATTTGCAGCATGCACTGATGTGTCTTCGTCAACTCCTAATTGCTCACTGGCCACAAGCTTGCACTTCGGGCATGTATCCATGGACTCCATTCCGACGTAGAAAATGACGGACGTCTTCAAATCTCCAGGCGCATCTTTTCGCGGTATGCCTCGTACTCTGAGTGCCCAATTGCCTTCGCCTGGGCCTTCGGACTGCTTAATAAAGTCTGTTGTTATGTCGATCTTATTTTGTACGTCTTCTAAAGTTTGGGTTCCGCCTTCGCGCGTATCGTATGCTGTCCAGCCATATCTTGCCATCCCCGCACTGATGTCTACTTGGTGCCGCAGCTCTACCCAGTGTGTCAGCACTATCCAACCAGTTCGGATTGGTCCTACACACTGCTCTCCATATCTTCAGCTTTTCCCCACATCAGACCTGCTATCAGGCTGTCGGGCATCCTCGGCCGGATGCCCATGTAAAGATTCGGTCGGTAAGGTCCCCATAGTAGCGACGCGTTGTTTGTCCCAGTGTCGTCGGCATGTGCTGGAGGAAGGATCGTGAATAGGAGCGCGAGAATGGATGATGGAAGCAACATGGTGAACTTTGTGCCTCACTACCCTATAAAGACCACTATGAAAGAGTGACTAATCTGACAAGAGCATTACGCCCTGCATTTCTTACTACGTCGGATGAGCATAGCGTTTTACCGCGGATGCTAAAATGCGCGACCATCAGACATCGAGACGCGTATCTGTCCACTGTTGGCCCAAGCTCCGCTGACATCATCTCTCCGAGGCCAAAGCATCTCCACCTCAGACTTCACCTGTTCACGCTTGTGGTGCCGCGAATCAAGCAGATGCGATAAGATGCTCAATTGCTCTTACACACCATCACAGGCACCGAATCATGTGCAGTAGCTCCCGCTCACAAACGACGTCAGCGGTTTGTGCCGGCGGCATCAGCTCTGCCGAGCTCCCCCACACCTGACCGCAGACAGACGCGCAGGGCACAAAAGCAAGACAAGCATCGCGGACGCCACTGATCCTGATCGTCCCTGGGATTGAGTTGTGTATAAGTTAATCTGCTACGAAGCTATTTGAGACGAAACCAGGAAACGGCCAAATCAACACCATGGAAGAACAGGTCGAACAACTCGTCAACAAGGTCTGGAGTGCGTTCATGCAGGGTCGCGTCTGGAAGGACCGTGGCTAAACGTACCTTGCAGATCAGTACAAAGATGCATCAGCATCAAAGCGAATCTTAATTGCAGTCAGTGGCATACCTGGATCTGGTGCGTGCCGTCAGTCACCATATGCGACTTGCTAAGCTTACCACGAGTAGGCAAAACAACGCTTGCAGCAATAGTGTCAAAGCGGCTCAACATTAAACATGCTCAAGAATCACCTGGAACCTCTAATAGCAACCCACTTGCTGCATTCATTCCCATGGACGGATACCATCTGTCACGAGCTCAATTGGACGCCATGCCGGATCCTGTACATGCACATGCGCGAAGAGGCGCGGCATTCACGTTCGATGGTGACTCGTTCTTCAAGCTGGTGAAAAAGTTGAGAGAACCTGTCTGCCCGGAAACACAGACTCTGTATGCACCAAGTTTCGACCATGCAATCAAGGATCCAGTAGACGACGATATCTCGATCGCGCCGTCTGTACGTATTGTTATCTTCGAAGGCAACTACTGCTCGCTCGATAAAGAGCCATGGAAAGATGCAGCTGAGATGATGGATGAGCGATGGTTTGTCGATGTGGACTTCGAAGTTGCTCGCAAACGATTGATCTACAGGCACATCAAGGCTGGCATTGCAGCGAATGAAGAAGAAGCGGGCAAGAGAGCTGACGAAAATGATCTCGTAAACGGCCAAGAGATCAACGACCATCGACTGGACGTGCATGAGCTCGTGAAGAGTCAAGAGGATCCGACTTGGGCGCCAGAAGAGCAAGGCGTTGGAGATGGGATAGACTCGGGCACACACAAAGATATGGCAGAGTACGTGTGATGATGCCCTTGGCCCTCGTGTGGGTATCATATGTATATACTGCTGCGAGCTGAGCGATTTCACACTGAGCACCCTTCACTGCATCGATCACAGACCCTGGCTTGACCTCAAGCTAATATTCCGTTCATACATGCATTGAGATCTGCATTATATAGTCTCATTCTACCAGCTCCTGAAAAGCGGATTGGAAATTCCCTGGGAAACTTTCCCGTCCCGCCGCTGCTTCGTTGACAAAACAGGCCATGCTGTCTAGAAGGCACACAAATCTCCCAATACCATCTCCAGTGATCTCGACCGCGTTCTTCTCGAACTCCAGGATATCCGTCCACATTTTGCCAGCGTGTTGTCTGCCCACATCCATGCAAAGAAGAGGCGGATCATCGTTTGGACCTGACTCAGGAGTCCACGACAAGATGATCGCCCAGCCATCAGGATGGTCCACGTCCCCTTGCCGTACCCAACCAATGCAGTCGCTCTGCTAGTAGTAGTCAAGCTGAGGACCTTGTGCATACAATTGCCGCGCAAGCATAAGATCAGCAAGTTTGCCGGAACATGTAGGCGGTTTTGGACACGGACCCGCGATACCGTACAAGTCGCCGAAGAATACGCACAGAGTTCCATCGCGCCGATGCAGGAGGAGCGAGTATGCATGTGGCATAAAATCCTCGCAGATCGGTGTATCCATATCCTGACCCTTTTGTGTGTCATGTATCCGTATAAACGTCTACCCATGCTCGTCAGCAATATGCACATCCCCACGATCACGACTCGACTTACCACCGCACTCTCCGGCCTCCTCTGCACAAGCGTATCCTCAAACACCCTCCTCAAATCCCGATCCTCGCCCCAACTCAGCCTCGCAAGCCGATACATCAGCGGCACATCATACAGCTTGAACCCTGGACTCATATTCCCCAACCACTCCGTCAAAACATTGGCATCCCCATTCCAGAACTCACCGACACATAATAACTCCCTGCCATTCGCCTTGCGCAACTCCGCACACCACCGATCCGCAAAACTCTAGCTATAATGCTGCACCGCATCGAGGCTACACCCAGCTGTTGCGTAATCCACTTACCCCAGCTCAGCGTTTCGGCGACGACTTCCGGATTCGTGTAGTCGATGTTTTCGAGCATGAGGTAATCCGCATTTCCCTAAAGCTTGGACACATCTTGCGCCCAATTCTTGCCGTCCTCGATGAACCGGTAAATAGCGCGTTTCTGCGTTCGTTAGTCCCAGTCTGTACCGTTGAAGTGCGCTTTGTTGTATGTGAAGGGCGAGTAGACGCCACAGCGGCCGGGGAAGGTGAACGACACCCAGGCGGAGATTGTGAAGGGTGCGGATATGTCTTTTGTCCGGTCTGCAAGTCTGTCAGCTGAAGTGTAGCATCTGGTGAGGGAGGCGCAAAGGGACCTCTTGGATCTACTCAGACCACTTCGACGTCTTCTGTTGCGTCGGCGAAGGCGCGGTGGTTGAGGATTGCGTCCCAGATTAGTCCTACGCCTTGCTCTCTGCACGCAGTTACCAGACTCATCAAATCAGTTTTCGTACCCCATTTGGTCGGTATTGTGCCTTTCTGGTCGAATTCGCATAGGTCGTATGCGTCGTAAATGTCGTAGCCGTTGCTTTGTGTATCTCGAGCTTTGGAACCTGGAGGGAGCCACAGATGGGTAATGCCAACTGCTGCAAGGGATGGGAGTGCTTTCTCAAGACGTTGCCAGTGCTTGTGGTCTGCTGCAGAGTGCCATTCGAAAGCTTGGAAGATGATTGGGTTCTTTGATGATGCAGGCTTTTTAGATTGTTCTTCAGGCTGCGGGCTTTTGGGAGGGGTGGGAAGGTATGTTGAGGGGTACATGGTGAGAGTGATTTACGGTAGCGCAGTAGAATCTTTTCATTTCATCTCATAAACACTGCGTGCGGTATATATAGATTCCACACGCTCAAGAGCCTTGGTACATCCATGTCCGACTCTCCGCGTAGTGCTATGCCACGTCGTTGCAATCTCGGCCTTACGTTAGTCCCTTCGTGTTTCTTTCTTCTCGCCTTGCGCCCTGTCGAGCGTGCACACTCAAGGCTCTTTCTCGCTTTTGCATTCTCAACGCAGTGATGTCGTGGGGATAGGACCGTATCGCACCGTATATGGTGGAGCTAACCCCGTGCGATCACAAGCCAGCGCGTTTCACCCTGCCTCGACCATACCAAGGCTTATTCCGGACATCGGTCGGTCGATCATCCGCGAGAGCCGCTAGTCAGTCCGGAACCTCGGATCTGATGACGTTCGATTGCCGGTGGCGAAGACGCAGGGTCTCCCACTTTCTGTCTCCTATATTGACCGCACTTTGACCAGGCAACTATACCTTTGGCGTCTGCAGCTTCCAGCCTCTCGCGTTGAGGCCCGATCGACGCACCATATGCCGAAATCGTGGAGGTACCGGCCCTGCTGACTTCAAAGATGTTACTATCACGTCGCAGCTACTGGAGCCACAAGGCGGGTCTTTCGATGAGCTACCATACACCACTAGAAGAACCTTCAGACAATGTCCCTTCGCTGCAGTATTGTCTATAATCCTTTGCAAGAGGAGGATGAATCGATTCTGCCAGTGGGGATCCTGTTGATACGCCCTGTGCAAGCTCTGGGTCTCGATCACGACAAATGCTCTCGGGACTTTTGTGAATAGTAGAGATAGAAGATCGGCCCATTCACCATCCTTATGCGTGCCATGAAGCTTCTCTGAGTTCAGCTGTTCAGCGAATTGTGTGAAAAGATCGGTGGAGTGTCATAAGAGCTGGTGGATGTCATAACTGCAACATAGCGGAGACTCCCAAATCGCGAAGAGGACCAGATGGTGCTAGAACCTTGTGCAATGATTGTGGTCTGTGTGAGTCATCTTTGCTTTCACGACTAATCGACGACTGACCTCTCGATAGATTATGCTATGTTGACACACAAAATGGGGGCCCGGTCTTTTACTTTGACCGCACTTACACCGAAGCCTCTAGACTTTGTCACATACAATGAAACGTTATCATCAGGCAGGAGTGCGCGATTGCGCTCGCCTCTTTTTCAGCCTGCAACACCACCCAGCGGGCCCATTGCCCCGGGTATTCCAAGAGCCCGCGCGGAAACTCCGCCGCCTTGGCCTCCTCCACGTCATATTGAAGACCTGAGGGCCGGTCAGGACCCCGGCTGGCAATGGGGTAACTCCAAATCTCAGTCAGACAGTGGCTTTGGCGGAAACCGGCTCGCTGCTATTAGACCTGGACCGAGACTGTATGGGGTCTCTGCCCGCGGTCACCTGCGGATGCGACAGCCAAGCAATATCAAACAACACTACACGAAATTAAAGCAGAAAGTTCACATGGACTACACGATTTCTGAAGACAACACCAGACCTTGTCATGTGCTTCTCAAGGCGCAGTACAAAGCCTTGACGTGTAGCGGTGGCGATCGATCACCAAGGTCAACGGATTCTCTCAAGCAGAGATCACATCTTCTGACATGAGTAGATGTGAGCTCGAGACTAGAACTATGGGTTTGGTAGCTGTCCAAAACCAGATCTCCCATGTGCAAGGAACCGGTTTCTTCCTTATCGGGGTCAGTATTGCGCGCTGCAGTCATTGTAGAAGATTCTGCAGCGTAGATTCTTCGTACCACATCGATGAAATTCACATGTATACCGGTTTTTTTCGGTGGTGACGATAGGGTTGGCGTCGTGCGCGGCATTTAAGGTCTGCAAATTCTAGTGGAGAAAGTGGAGAAGTTTTACATACCAGTATTGACGGACTTGTTTGTCGCTGCCGTTTAGGTCGAGAGATGTTTTCAATACGGCTCAACCGCGAGCGAGGCTGTCCAGCGAGTTGAATTGTACTGCTGCAGCACAGTACAGCGCGCGAGACAGCGCTTCATTGTGACCAAATTCTCGACTCGCCAAGTAAAGCACGCGCCGAGGCTCGAGGCAACGCCACTTGAAATTAGCTGATCATCCCCCCCGGTCTACACAAAGCGGAGGACCGGTGATGGAATGTAGCCGCCTAACGAGGTTGACTTCGATGGCACGGGGCTAAGATGGGGGCTGAACTGCAGGCAATCCAAGCCACGTACCACGTCGTTGCCCCACTATAAGGTTCGCTCGAAGTTGGATGGTACAGGCTAGCCTTATATCTCAGAGGGTCTACTATTACTTTCCTTAATCGTCAGCACAATTGGAAAAGAGCTGTGTTATTCGCTTAGACCATGCAATCAGGAAGAAAGAGCAAGGCATGCAGAAAACGATACAAACGACGCCGGTGCAAACGACGACCCGTCACGTACGGCCAAAGGCTCTCCGAAACGATTGAATGCAGACGCGACTTTTCGCTCAAACGCTTCTCTGTATCTGACCATTCATCGCGTCGAATGCAGTCGCCATGCGAAATATCACGAACACCATGAACCCTGCGCAGACTACCTCGATTTACCTCGTTTACCCAAAGGCGTCAATCGCAAGACCGCTCTCCACGGCCGACAGCGTATCATCGACTTGGACACTTATCTCGAAGACTGCGATCATTTCCAATTTGTGGTCTTAATGACTTACGATTGTATCGCGCACAACGATCTCATTCGGAAGGATTTCCTACGGATGCCAATGCCCAACATGGATCAAAACATTGCTGCCCAGGCGCCACCGTTTTTCTTCGTTCTTCAGCATGACAGCAAAGCAGCAAAGGCCGAACGGGAGGCAATTAAACTTTATCACAATCTTCGAGAAAATGTATATTGGCTGCAGAAGGAGAATGTGGATTAACTGGCGGAGGTGACCGTTTCTGAGAGCCTAGAATATCCTTATCTGCAACTTTACTGTCGCAAAGCATTGTTGAGTGATCCAATCTGTGACCACCTGGATTCTGTACGACGTGGGTACCCGGACGCACTCTACAACTACCTTGATTGCCGTGTTGGCTCCGAATATGCCGAGGCGGAGAATCTTTTTGCACGAGGATTGGTCAATAGAAAGCACTGGGCCAAGCTCTTTTGTCCGGGTGAAGTACTGGTCACTTTCGAGTCAGGCCAGCCTGTGGCCTATATCTGTGAGGCCTTCCCGGAGCAGCTCGAAGGTGCGCTGCAAGTACGATGCTGGACTTGGGAATTTGACGGTAAATTCTTCCGGATGACCACTGACCTCTACATACACTGGCCATCCGAGACCGAAGTCGCTGCTGTCATCGATCTTCGAGCAGACTTGCTATCAGTCAGTCCAGTGAGTTGTCAGTCCAAAAACAGCGCAAAACTGGCAGTCGGAGCGACAACGACTGACTTGATTGACTGCCAAGAGATATTGGAGTCGTGAACTGACAACTGATCTGACTGCCAAGATCTGAGTTTTGGTGTTGTACTGACTGATAAACTGTCATCTGATATCATAAAAAGCTCTCGTGATTGCTCAGATAGGCCTGTATAGCGACTATTTCCTCTGCTGTGTGTCCTCCTCTTGGTGTTTTCAATCCAATCTGACGCCAGCCTTTTAAGCACTGCAATGCTGTGATCAACTCTGGTTTCATCCGCAGTTGCCGCGTGCCCAGCATGTCTCCAAGCTCGCTGAAAGTACGCTCACAATCAGCCGCTGACGCTGGTATTGTGAGCACGTCGATAGCAAACTTTGACAGAGATGGATATTGCCGTGACTGCAGCTGCCAGTACAGCAGCGGGTTGTGCGACCTGGGGTCGTCCTCCGCAATAGCAGGAACGCGCTTCCACTGCTGATTTTCATCGCCAAGACTCTCCTCCACCTGCTTGACAGCAGCGTCAAGTTGTAACTTCAAGTAAGCTGATCGCGACTCAGTTGGCGCAGCTACGCGCGGCTTTTTTGACGGCCGTTGCTTGTCGTCGCTCAAGACGCTGCCTGCTGCTGCTGACTTGGAGTCCTTGTATGTCTTCGACAATGCCAAGAAAGCGCGGTGGTTGTTCGTAAGCCAGCCGTCGCGGTAGTGAGCGCCGTCGCGGATGGTGTTGTGATCGTTGGGGCGGCCCAGAGCGTGTCAAGATGGTGTTTATAGTGCGGATGGAGGACAGTAGCAGCATAATAGACTGGCGCGTCATCAAACTTTGCGTAGTATTGTGACAGTTTCTGATGCGCAAGGTTAACGTTAAGCACAAGGTGGTCCTCTGGCGCTGCTGGATTGTTGTAATCAACCTCCTTAAGACGATCTTTAAGGGCTTCAAACTCATTAAGAAGCTACTTAAAGGTAACAAGTACCTCCCAGATTGTGCCGTGGCGACCGTGTTTGCCGCATCCCTTAAGCAATTTTGTCGCCTCAGCAAAAGGCGCAAGGAGCCTCATATACTCATTGATTGTTGCCCAGTTCCTAGTGTGGAGGCCTCCCTCGCGCAGGAACAGTCTGGTGGGCTGTACAAGTTGTTAGCAGTTGCTATTGCAGATTGGTGAGGTACTGACTGGTGGATCACGGGCACCAGGACGCCGCGCGCGTCGAGCCACCGCCTCTGTGTGGCGATTCTCATCAATCTTATGCTCTACGTAGATGTCAAGAGGACCTTGAAGCTCGACGGCTCGAGCAAAAGCAGCGTAGTAGGAATTCCAGCGAGTCTTGACTGGCTTGACGAGCTCCTTGAGCTGGACAGGTTTCTGCAACGCATCTACTTCTACTTGCTGCAGAGTCTGCAAAAGTTGTTGCGTCTGGGGTATGCAGATAGACGCAATGATATCAAACAACACTTTAATGGGCCCGTATTGACGCCAATCCTTCATGAATTGCTCCTCATCCTGTATCCAGTCAGCCCGGCCGCAGAACTTGTCCTGTTTCTCCTTTTCCTTCTCCTCCTCCTCCCACCCCACCGCCCTCCAGACATGGCATGGCGGTGCAATAGGTCGCCGCCATAGACATCCTTAAAGGGAGGCTGGGGTTGGGTGGAGAGAATGATAAGGCTGGCGGGTGAGTTCTATACACTGTTGGAAGGATGAGGTTGCTGGACTTACGTCAAGGTTTCCGCCGTCGTTCTCGTAAGCGTCGCGGTCTTTGCCCCATATAATTACTTGAGCGCTGAGGTTGAGGATATGACAGCAGCAGCGTAGACGCCGCTCTGCAGTCTCAAAGCCGTACAGATCAGCGAGACTGTTGACAGCAGTGTCGTTGTTGTAAGCGTTATCCAGTACAAAGTAGCCCACTGAGTCCTTGTCAACCCCAAAGTTTGTCAGCGTTGCTGCCACAACTCCCGCAATATTGACGCCACTGTGCTGCCAATGGAGCTCTGGCAAACCCAGAACAAAGTCCTTTACTTTGCTGTTGACGTCCATCATGTGTACGCAGATACCGGTGAGGCCAAGCTTGCCGCCAGTTGACGTCCAGTTGTCAAATGAGATGTGGATGAGGCTCTGCGCGTCGCGGTTACGACAGGTATGAAGGAGTGGTATTCAGCAACGATTGCGTCGCGCAGGGACTGGTGGTTGCGCCAAAGTACTGCTTCAGCCAGCGGGTTTGCTGCCTTGATCAGACGCCGAAAGGAGGGTGTTTCAATAACGCGCAGACTCTGGTTGTCACTGGCCACCCAATCTATGACCGCGTCTTGGAACTTGCAGATCCCAAACGACGCCACGATCCCATTTACGACGCCTTGAGACACCTCTATATTGTTCTACCGCACGTGGGCGACGAGCGAGCCTTGATTTGGATCAACAGGAGCAGTTACTGGCCCAGAAGCGCTCACGTTGTGACCTTTGACCTGCTTGGCCAAGTGGGCAGCGGCGCCTGACGTAGATCTAGATGAGTATTCTCCTCCTGGGTTCTTGTTAACGTGACAATAGCGGCAAAGCCAGTAATTGCTCTTCTTGTTGCAGTGGTATACAGGCTGTCAGATGTGAGAGGACAGAGCAGACGAGAAGGAAGCAGAAGGTTGTTGTATTGAGAGAGCTACAGAGAGCGATTATATACACAACCACGATGAGTAAGCAAGTGACAAAGAGTAACGTGAGAGAGGCAGTTCACATGTACCTTGTGAACTGAGGTACCAGGCTGACACAGGCCAACCGTACAGGTATATCCAACTTGGAGGACCTTTGGCGTGGTCCTTGCCGCGCCTTTCAAGGTGTGGGACTCGCGCCCAACTCAAGCCGTCAAAGACGCTATTGACGGTATCACCAACTACAGTAGGGACATCGCACTCGTCAGGATCAGGATCAGAGTCAGTAGAAGGAGCAGCAGGCGCAACAGACGCGTTCAGAGGAGCCTGGCCGCGATTGTCGTGTTGAACAAGGCGGGAGAGTTGTGAGGATGGCTGTACAGGCATCTCAACACCAAGAAAAAAGATATAGGACGCGTGTTGACGATGCAACAGATAGCAGGAATTAGCAGTAACAGGCTCAAAGCTCAGACAATCAGGTGGTAGATCGCCCAAAACACGAAGATTTCTGCGCTAGTCGCTTGTTTCAGCCTCATCAACAACCTCACAAACCACCAAAACACAAAAATCAGAAGATATATTAGTCGGTATCAGTCAATCCAGTCGAAATGAACAAGTCAAACTGATCTGACTAACGGAGTGAGGAGGTCCGAACTGATACTGGCCTGACTGAGCCTTGGCAGTCAGTCCAGTCAGTTTTCTCAGTTCAAACTGATTGATAGCAAGTCTGCACACGACATGGTGTGGAGGCTCAAATTGTGCGTTAGCTTCCTCTATCATAAATAAGCACTAATGTAGACAGACCAACACTCGATATATGGTGGACACCATGACGTACAAATTGATGCACGGTACAGATGAAGAAGATGAGCCACCTGCTGATCGTACAGAGCTTGATCAGGCTGCGATGAGCGCTGCCGAGCCGCCAGATGAATCATTTACACTTCTTCTGCCAGCCAGAGTCCGCGGTTATGGCTTTGACAACAAGAAATGGAGTACGTGTATCCGCCGTGTGTGATCGGCTTTGACTAACGTAGAGACAGACTGGCTACTCGTAAAACATACTCGTGACATTCCATGGGAGAAGTCGACTTTTGACGATCGACTGGTGATCCCTGAGGAAAAGAAAGAGTTGATCAAAGCCTTGATTACCAACCACAATGGAAAGACCGCAACCAACATGGACTTCATGGAGGGGAAGGGTGAAGGTCTCAATATCCTCCTCCACGGTGGTCCCGGTACAGGCAAAACCCTTACGGCTGAGAGTGTTGCCGAATTTGCTGAAGGACCACTGTATCGTGTGACATGCGGCGACATAGGTACTGATGCTGAAGGTGTTGAAAAATATCTTGATTCTGTCTTGTTCATCGGCAGTACTTGGGGCTGCGTTGTTTTGCTCGACGAAGCCGATGTTTTTCTGGAGAAGCGAGAGAAGACAGACATGCAACGGAATGCCTTAGTTTCCGTGTTTTTGCGAGTGCTTGAGTATTACAACGGTATTCTTATACTGACAACAAACCGCATCGGTACCTTTGACGAAGCCTTCAAGTCTCGCGTTCAACTCGCGTTACACTACCCGCCCCTGAGTGAGAAAGGCCGCTACGAAGTCTGGGACAACCTCATGGACTCGCTCTCTGAAGCGGGTGAGGATGCCGACTTCGAAGGCATCAAAAAGAAGTTGCAAATGTTGGCCAAGGAGACGGTCAATGGTCGCCAGATTTGAAATGCGATCAACACCGCTCGACAATTGGCACGTTATCATAAGAAGTCGCTGCAATACAAACACATCGATCAGGCACTAGGAGTCGCGGTCGATTTCGAGAAGTACGTTGTAGATATGCATGGCCATACTGATGAAGAATATGCGAGGGATGTAGGGGACAGATGATAGATCATGAGAGCTAAGAAGCACAGTTATTTCCTTACGTTCGACACCGAAGATAGAGCTATATGAGGTTGTTGAACACTTTGCGCGGAATGCAACCCAGTAGTAAAGCTCATCGCCAGACAGTGACCCTTCGCATCACCCTTACCCACGACTCACCGTGCACGACTCTGCATCTTGCACACGGTCTCAAGCTCACAATCCCCAGCCCTTGTCTCTCACCCCACGAAACTCCATGCCCACCCTCGTGTTCCCCAACAAGTCTCTTCGCAAACTTCTCGGCGCTACTGATTCGCCTCAAGCACTGTTCCTCACTCTCTCCAAATTGCTCAAGCACATCAATCTCCACTTTACGAAACTGTCCGTGCAACTTCTTCGGCCAATTCTGGTACAACGCCAACTCCCTTGCAACCGACCAGTCTGACCCATCCTTGCCCCATTCTATCGTGAGACTTGGGCTTGGGACGAGGAAAGGCTGCATGGACAACAAGAACATCCGGAAAGGAACCTCATGGAAGTCTGACTCGAACACATCGGCTGCGCGCCAGTATGCAGAATATGGGAGTTCGAGTTTGATGTTGCGAACACTGTGCTTATATAGCAGAAGAGAGTTCGGCTTGGAGGATCTTTGGTCCATTCGGTATCTTGGGCTGAAATGTCGTGTTCTGAGGAAGACGTCCCTCGCTTCTGAGCATATCATGTGACATGTGAGCAACCAACGCGGAAGCCCCGGGACGGTGCTGCCGTCCTGCACATTGCGGGTCGATGCGGCGATATTGAGACTATGATAGTTGAAGCTCAAAGCTTCATCGCCAAATGCGTTCTCGTAGATGTTGTCGCGAATTTCGCGAGGAAGCTGGCAAAGGGCGCTTTGATGTTGTGGGGATCGTGGCGGGGTATTAGAAGACGAGACAATATGTTTTGAGAATCCTTCCACGTCCATTAAAAGACGAGGGGACTCCCTGGGTGTTGAAAATTGTAGAGATGGGAACACACTTTATGTTACGCAGCTTTGTAGGGTGCTAGCCCTGGCGCGAATGTTCACGTCTATTTGCCGTTCTCATTGGATCACGGAAGCGACCGGTCAGAATGACTCAAAGAAAGATGACACAATATCTAAGGCACATAGTTAATCGCACCAATGATCATTGATCAACTGCGAGCTCATGTCAAAATAGGACAAGGTCCACGGCATCGAGTAGTCGCATAATATTACAGTTATTATGTTTTGGTCAACTACGTATCGTACACCATGCTCACCGCCTGAATATCATACTTCTTACGAGAAGATGTGAGTAACGAACAACTATACCAAGCTCGTCCGAAAGAACTGCGTGAGCTTCTCGAACGGGATAAGCTGCACACGATCATACAAATCGACATACCCAGCACTCGGTACCCAATAAAGCTCCTTCGGCTCAGCAGCAAGAGCATACGCATCCTCACTGAACGCGCGCGAATGTGCCAGATCACCAGCAATAAACAATAGTGGCCGTGGTGAGATCGAATCAATGTCATTGAACGGGTATACATTCATGAACTTGACGTTGCTCGATAGCGTCGGGTATGTCGTGAGAGTTGGAAGCGATCCCTCTGGAGTAAACTCGCCGCGTGGAGTGCGATAGAAATCGAAAAACTCGCGGTCGACTGCGGTAGACGAGTTAGTGATGGCTTGTGGTGTGCCGCCAGTGTAGCGAATAGCGCCACCGTCTGTCTCATTCCAACGCTGTTGAGATGCGGTGTTGATGCTCTCTTTGCGCTGCTCAAAACTTTGTGCACGTCGTAGTCCATTGCGGTTGACTGCGCCCATGTCGTACATGCTCTAAGTCGCGATGGCCTTCAAGCGCGGATCGATCTTTGCCGCACTGATGATGAAAGACTCACTGCCACAGATACGGAAGCCGCCGATGCGCTCGCGGTCGACGAAATCTTCGGTACCAAGGAAGTCGACCACGACACTAGATGATTCTGCATACAGATCTGGCGCCACAGCATTCCGAGGCTCGCCCTCGCTTCCACCCCAGAAGGAGACATTGATGGACAATGTGACAAAGCCTTGCTCGGCGAGCTTTGTGGCGTAGAGGTTCGTACTCTACTCCTTTAAGGCGCCCAAGGGGTGGCCTACGACGATGACCGAGGTATTGATGCTGAGACTGAGGTGGTTGCGAATGTAGAGATTGCCAGCAACAGTCATGCGGTACTGGCTCGGGAACGTGACCGGGTGAACGGTGAAGATATTGCTTTAGTAGAAGTTGTCGGCCCCAGAGGACAGATTCTGGGCTGTGGCTGGTCGGGCACAAATGGCTGCAGCGATACCGATGGTGACAATCGCACGAGTGATGAATTCCTTAACGTTGATGAAGTAGTCATAGGACAGGTAAAGGAAAGGCTCGAAAGCTTCATGTTCTTACTTAGAGCGGATCGTCATCAACTCTTATATACCATAACATGCTGCAGTGCGTGGGTAATCTTCGATGTCGCAACCGATCTGCTGGTAAAGTCAGCAATGGAGATTGAGAGGACACAAGACACCAATCTGGTCTTGGCACTCATGAGGTAAGGAAGTTTATGTCAACATGCCTTGTACCCACCCAATGTTCTGACACAATCTGCGTGCTTCGCCGACAGCCGAGTCCTGAAGACGGACAACTGACGTGGTCACGATATTCCTAGTATGTCACAAAATAGGAAAAATAGGAAATACACCATCTATGCATCCTCGGGTGGTCCTGTGAATGACGTGGGAGTATTGGTGCCCGAGGATATCCTGGCTTGCATCGATTTTGCGTCAATGCAGTCTACGTTTTTGGTTCCGATCAGTAGATTCCATTGCTGCCCAGCCATCACCACTCACCGCAGTGTGCTCGTCTTACTATCATGCGCATCGACCCTTCGATTGCAACAACTTTGGCGTTCTCAAGAACGTCGTCATTTCAACCAATAACCAACGTCGGTCGCCCACAGGTCGGCACTAGCGCTGAACGGCCCGTTGCCAAACAGCCCTCGGTCCTGCAGGTCCCTGACCCCCCCTCGAAACTCTTAACTCCTCGCTAAGCAGAGCTTGGCACCCCCATAACGTGACTTAAGACGGGCCGCAGCAGTGCGTCTTGAGTCGAGATGGATTGAGAATGAAGTCCTTTGCGCTCAATTAACTCGATGGACCCGCGGACGTCTCAAGGAACTTCTGAGCCGCACTTTTCCATCCGATGTGATGTGGTAGCCACCCATTCAAGTATGCCTCCGAACCATCATCGGGTCGTCGAGGATAGTCGTCTGACGAAACCAGGCAGCGTTGAAGCTGCTCCCCATGAAAGCTCGAAATTCACCAGTCGTACCGGCGTGTTCTATTGGAAGACTTCATGCTGTAAATCTCTGCGAACGAACAGTTGGATGTCCTGGTCTGTTGGTATCGTCGTCATCTCGCGTGTGTTTATAATGAAATGTATCGAAGTACAACGGGAAAGACGGAGATGGCTGAAGCTCAATCACAGTCTGCTGCCCAGGCTGCAAAGAACCACGTGTTGTAGCTTGCGAGCCTGCGACGGCTTCGATGTCGGCTACTTCGTCCATAGCTATGGTCAGCTCATGCTCGGTTACAGAGATATCAACTTACTGTCACGCCATGCTCTTAGCAACGTGTGGCAGCAAAGACAGCACAACGAGTCTCGGTAGTGTAAGACCAGCTAGTGTGGCTAGAAGAGATATGATGCCGAAGCAAATGACGAGAGTGGCACCGTCGGCGGCTGACATGGTCAAGTGTACTGGCGCCTAAAGATAACAGAGTAAACCCAAATCCACAGTATATGTGCCAAGTATATTCAGATGATGGAGGACGAGAAGATATGATAGGATCAAGAAGGAAGTGTCCGATCTCAGCACTTTGCACCCGATACAGTTCAAGTCGAAGGTGGCGCTTTTGGAATACTTTACCTGTTGTGCGAAATAGCGAATTTGTGTACTCGTTCTTGTGTGCGACGAGAGGCTCGCACGCTGTGAATCATGCCCTGCGACAAGCCATCCTAGTCGTTTCCCTTCTTCTCCAGCATCCAGGGTGTGAGATGACAACTTTGCATGGCGGCCGGTACAGTGTGTTACGCCCTTGCAGTGGGAATCACTGCGCGGTCGAGTGTAAGTATCTCCGGAGCGGGCACTTGTTCTCCGCTGCGAAGCACGAATTAAGCGGAGCAGCCCATGTCGACTTGTGCGCTCAGGGGCACAGTCTCCGTGTGAAATACCGATTTGGTCGCACGAAAAGCTTGCCACAAATGCAAGAGCCTTGTAATCCTCGGCAGGTATTCCGTCTTGGGACGTTTCGCGGTTCCACGGGACCGGTGATTCTCCCAGGTAGCGTCTTGCAAGCACAAACCTCGCTTCCAAGTCTGGATTCGAGTTGGATTGTAAGAGCGCTTGTCGGTGGACTAGGTGGGTGTTGTCTCTCTGGCTGGACGTAAACGTGTACCGCTACACGTACGCATTTGATGTGTACCGTCTCTCGTGGTGCAGTGCTTTGGAACCAAGCATGAACACGAAATTGACGTTTGTTCGCGCTGCAATCGGCATGACACTACCGTCTATCGAAGCGTTCTAGGCAGCTTAGGAGGGATAGAGTTTTCATGCTTGAGCCGAGTGACTCGGTGGCAAGCAAAATGCTCCATAGCGGTCACAGCCTGAGCTGGGTCCATGCGACGTCGACCCGATGACCATGGAGAACACATAGCAGCGCTCTATACATTTTGAAAATGCAGATTGGATTTGAGAAGGCCTCATCTGAGGTCTTGTGAAAACATTGTACCGAGTTCTCTTCACTGCTACTAGACAGCAGTTGTGGCGGTGCTGCAGATGCAGTAAAATGATGGACGTCGGCTTGTGTCTTTGCAAGGCTCCGGCTCGGGATGTTCTCTCTCACCCACGCGACTTTGACACTGGCATGTAACTCAGATCCTCCAGGCTACACGAACCCTCTTATCCTCCAGTGCATGTGACGCGGCTCGAGGTCGCACAGATCTTCGTAGAGCTGCTGCCTTCCCAGCCGCTCGGTATCATGGTACCGCCAGCCTCTGCCTATTGCGCATAATGCCTTCGCATGATCCGCGACATAATGGGGCGGCTCGACTCCGGCTCCAGCGACTGCTCTGGTGTTGTCTGGCAGCAATGGCGGTATGAAGCACCGAGGAGCAGAAACGGAAAGGTTACGCAACAGGCTACAACGTCTGTACAACGTGATTCCTCTTGCGAAAAAGCCCATGCGCATACTGCGCGCACTGCCGGGCCTTCGTTTGTTCTCTCCTGATAAATATCAGCCAAGGAGAATGCGCTGTTTCTTCGCATGTCGCAGCCAAAGGAAATTATCCTTCGCGAACTCTAGATCCGCTGGTTCCATCATTCGACTGCTGGTCGTTGGACAGAAAGTGTATCTCCAGTGCTTTTCGTTCGCGTCCTTAGGAACCTGAAGGATGCCTATGCGCTCGTAGTGATCGCCATGAGGTTCGAGGAGCAGGACGACAATGTCATTATCAAGGTGCCTGGACTTCTCGAGTGCTTCTTCACTGCAATGATTAAGGTCCAATGCGGGTGTTGTATCTTCCCTGGTGGCATCGTCCCAATTATCCATTTGAGCAACCACGATTACCTTTTGGGCGGCGTCTAAGGAAAGAGTCACGCGAATCTTGATGTCCGTGCCCCAAGAACATATCTCTCTTGTGCGATTGAGGACCAGCTCCACGATAGGCGCAAAAGTTTCTAGCAGCTGCGTTGGATCTGCAGTTTCTGCATCGTAAAGCCCGTTCGTGCTATCTACCAGCAGAGGAAGGTCGACCTTCCCGCCTTTTCTGCGAAGGGCCAAATGACAGTCCCTTGGCAAGTTGGGCGTCTGGTTGACGAATCTAATGACCCAGCCAGTCCATCCCAGCGGCGACCAACTGGGAAATTCGGTTCTTCTCAACGAAGGGCAGATATGCACCCAATACAAAGCAATGGATATACCAGAACGAGCATCGTAGCCCGCTTTAGTAAAAGGCACGCCAGAGACGTGGCGCACAGGATTACCTACTAATGGAGGCAAAGCATTCAAAGCCCCGATAATGGCTTTCAGGGCATCGCTTTGATGCGAGAGCAGACGACCAGAAAACGCAAGGTAGTGATCCATGGCTTGTCTCATACCTTCAATCTGCTTGGTCCTGTCTCTGTGAGGAAATGCTCTCTCGATTAGGCCTAGAGTGCCATGCTCTGAGTCCCATTCCGCTCCTTCGAGCAACACGCTCTCATAGCATACAAAGAGCGCCTGTCTATCCGTGAAAAAAACACGTCGCTTCGACATATAGCATTCTTGGAATGTCCTATTGTCCACTTAGCACGCAAAGACATGGACACGAAGATCTGTGACGAAGGTCTGCTCACCACGCTCTTCTCCACCACGCCGACCTGCGGATATCCATGGTGCTATGCCCAGGCAAGGCTACAAGATGATTGCGTCCGACCCTCTCATATCGAAACGAGTAGGGCTGTCGAATACCAGGGCGAAGGCCAGGCAGACCATGTGTGGGGTTGACACCGGATGAGGCAATTAGGGTAACCTTGACAGCGGCGTAAATAAATCCCATTTGTGAGACCTGTCTGTGAACGTCCTCAGGATCACCTTGATCGACACTCTAGGAATTTAGCTCACAGATTCTGTGTTTGGACATGTTTAGGAGGCGAGTGACATACGTATCTGTCAACACTAAGGTATTGATAACCTAGCGCATTGGTCATCGTGATAGCGTCCTCAATCGTGCGCGGTAGATCGAGCAAGTCTGGTTTCTTACCGCCAGATATGAAGGGAATGTCTCCCCACACATAAGACAGTGCTGCAAATTCGCATTTCGCTGGGGCTGACACGACTATGTGGGAAGAGCAATCGATTACTTTTAGATCCTGAAGTGATGCGATCGGCACAGGTTGGCATGTGGATCGATCATGATCATCGCAATGCTTGACCCAAACCTTGAGCTTGGCAAGGTCGATGTTCTTTGGCACAATCCTGTGTAGCTCCGCTCCAATTTCGGAGCCATCGGGACGTTCATTGCTGATGATCCAAGATATTCGAAGAGGAGCGTGCTCAAACCGCGGGTTGGCGCTATAGTAACGATGGTCGAAAGAAGACATTTGGCTGCTTTGAGAGTAGACAACGTCTCCCTCCCGAGGGATCGGTAGCCCTTCTGTTGTCATGTAGGCATCGAAAAAGCGACAAACTCGACAAAGAGGAATGGGCAGCGAAGGCATGACGATGCCGCTCTTTGGGGTTTCAGGCTCACAAGACAAGAGGTCAATCCAGGGTGTTCGAAAACACGTGTCGCACAGGTCCTCGAGGCTACCATCACGTGAAGTCTGTTCCTCAACCTCGTAAGCCATATCGGTCAATCGTTGTAAGAATTCGGGTGATATCCCGAATGACGTCCTGCTTCGCAAGGCAAGGCTCAATCGAGCAGTCGATCATGAAGACGGCAGGCTGAGGCAAGCAAGACCGGAAACGGCAAAGCAATTTGACCTAACATTTGTCAGTTTTGCAGAGCAATAGTCGCATTGTGTATCAGAAATCGGCGTTGTATAAAGTCTAGACTCATCAGTTGCAACATGTGCTAAGGCGCAAGGAATCACGGAGTGAAAGTCTTCAGTCGACATGGGTGCACGGACGCGTAGCCTTATCGATAGCGCTAGCGTATATTCGTGACGCGTTCACGCGACTTGCGCTTTTGTCTCGATTCCAACCACACGGAACCTCTTCGCGACACACACCCACTCACACTTACGATCAAAACTATCCTTCAATTACCATACGACGTCCAGAGCTTACGAAATGCTGCTCACAACCTTCTACTCGTCTCCGCCCCAACAGCAATACTACTCGGCCTATACGCCACCAAGATCATCTCCGCTCTCCGAGCGCTCCGCAAATGTCGCTCCACGCATCTTCAATTTCAGCATGGCGTCACCATCCAGTGACAAGAAACCAGCAGTGCCGCAACGCGCATATAAGCCAAACCCCTTGATCCAGACACGCGACGCAGCCACTAAAAGGCGAAGAGACTTGTTCTTCAGACGTGTGCAAAATGGGCGGGATGATAAGAAGTGGGAGTTGCGAGGTGAACAGGTACGTCAGTCTCATCTAAGGCGACAACGATGAAATACTGACCTGTGTCAGATCCAGCAGCTCGACTTCGCATCAGAACGCAAGCGATGGGAGGCAGAAAAGGCGCGTCAAGCTCCTCCCGAGGATGATGACATGATAGAAGATGTCGACGAAGATGCTCCTCTGCCTGTCTGGACGAGCTTTACGCCACAGAACGAGCCAGAGATGACCGAGGCGGACTACGTTGCTGCGCAAGAAGAGTATGAGATGCAGCAATTAATCGCGGCCATGGAGCAAGACGATCAGGAGAACGACGCGTCATCACAACACTTTGGTAGCGACGATGAAGACTACGACTCGCTCTTCATGGAACGCGCGTCAACAGTTGATCAGCAACACCAGCAACAGCCGCAAACTTCACAGCTGGGGTTCAATGACACAGATGGGATGGACATGGATATGACGGATGGTTGAAGCAATGCAGCATCCTCTAATCCAAGCGCTCCGCGGCTGGGTAATCATGGTGGTGCAAGCCAACTAGCATGTTGGCGATATATGTACATTTTGGGTATCTGTAGAGAACAAGGCGCGCAAGCCATCGCACGAAGGAACTACTGTGTCGGACAACCCTGATCCATATCCTGTAACACTTCCTGCGCCGCATTCATATCGCCAACAAGATCTGGCGGCGGGCTTCCAGCAGCTTGCATCTGTAGCATCATCAGCATGACCCTCGAAAGAACAAAAAATGGAAGCAATGCATACCTTCTGCATCCTCTCAACGATATATTCCCTATCGCTTGCATTCGAATCACTATACCCCTTCCTCTCAAACCTCTCCGTAATCTCCTTGACCAACACCGCCTGCTCCTTATACCTCTCCAGATCGGCCTTCTCACACTTCTCCGCATTGTCCTCCATCCACTTCGGAAACTTGTCATTCAGCTCTTTCATCGGTTCGTACAGGATTTCCCGATTTGTGAGTTGCTCCATCATGCCCATGAGAATCTTACTGAAGTCCTCATCACTGCCCTCACCACCGAAACCTCCACTTTCCATGGACGCAAGCATTTGTGCTAACATGTCGTCTTGGCTAGACGACGCGGCTGCTGCGCCGGCGGCGTCACCTGAGGTTTGCATGCGCTCCATGGTCTTCTTGATAGTTTCTTGGAATGACTTCTCTGCCTTGGCAGCGGTCTCTGCCTGTGGTGCATCCTTTGCCTGTGGTGCATCCTTGGCTTTCCCAGCGTCTTTTGATGTGGATGTAGGTGCAGTTGGTGGTTCAGCAGCAAGGGGATTAGCACCGCCCATTTCCTGGCTCATTTCCTTCATGATATCTTCAAATTGTTTGCCAAAATCGCCTTGGCCGAGAAGTTGCTCCATTTCTGTTTGCAGCTGTTTTGCAAACGCGTCTTCGTCTTCTAGGAGCAGTTCTGCGGGGGACATGTCTTCTGGCCTGCCGGGACCGGATGATGAGGGCGCATCTTTGGCTGGAGCTGGAGGAGCGGGTGCTGCGGCTTTGGAGTCGAGTTTGGTGTTTGCGAATTCATCGAGCACGTCGTCTAGGTCTGAGAGGTCGTCTTCTGCGGGGTCGGAGGCGAGGTCTGGTGGTGGGGCTGTTGCGGTTGCGGTTGCTGTTATGGCTGGGTCCTGCTCTGCTTTATTTACTGGCACGTCCGCCATCTTCAACAGTTTAAAACTGAAGCCTCTTCTCGGTTTGTCGATGTGCGAGAAGATCGCAGGATCCGCTCGTGATTGATATGCACGCTCACACGCCAACGCAGCGCAATCGCTCAGCCTCGGCCCGTCATCATCGGCGGGGCATCTTGATCGGGGGTCTCAGCCCCCTGCCGTTCTAGCCTCAGCTCCCGCCGTTGTGGCGCAACAGTTACTGCATCACGTGCCTCAAATGCCGACTTCACCTTGTATCTCGAAAGTTTGACCGCTCATCTCTCACCTTCACCGCGCTTCGCTCGCGTTTAAAACGGTACGCCGCTGTAACTTGCTGTAATCTACTGCACTTTACTATCGCTCACACCCACCACTCGCTCGTACACCACACACAAAATCGCAGCAAACCTCCGCGGACTTAAGCGCAGTGCAGCCTTACAAGCACCATGTCGCTGTGCATGAACCGGCTCTCAGAAGAGAGGTGCGCAGATCATACCTGCCTGGTAGTCATGCAAGTTGCTAACGCGTCCCAGGAAACAATGGCGACGCGACCACCCCTTCGGCTTCTTCGCCAAACCCATGCGCGGCGCAAACGGCATGATGGACCTCAAGAAATGGGACGTGGGCGTGCCAGGCAAGGAGAAGACAATCTGGGAAGGCGGGCTGTTCAAGCTGGAGGTTACATTTCCGGATGAGTATCCTACAAAGCCGCCGAAATGTATGTCCCGATATACCACTCCGCACACCATTCAGCTATTCCCACTCTCCACCTCCCACCACTCGCCTCTCACCGCGCTTCATGATGCTTGGTATGCTCACTCTACTCCCAGGCAAATTCGTCCCACCCCTCTTCCACCCCAACGTCTACCCCTCCGGCACCGTCTGCCTGTCCATCCTCAACGAAGAAGAAGGCTGGAAACCCGCCATCACTATCAAAGAAATCCTGCTCGGCATCCAATCACTCCTCGACGAACCGAATCCCGAGTCGCCCGCGCAAGCTGATGCGTTCAATCTATTTAAGAGAGATAGAGCCGCGTACGAGAAGAAGGTGCGCAATATCGTAAAGGAGAATCCAGCGCCGTAGGTGGGGCTGGGTTGGGCGGGAGTTAGAAAGGTGAAGAGCGAGGAAGACGGGTATGTTAGGGGTCACAAGGCAGAGCTTCCGCACATCTGGTATCGATACATGGGCGTGGAGGGCGCATATCCGACCATGTTTGTTGAATCGGCGAGAGATAGTGCTGGAACGTGGGGATGGAGAGTGACTTGGGTGTATTGGAACCAGGTCATCGTGCACTTCAAGCCGTTTACTGTGGAAGAGGAGATTTCTTCCCATCCTCCAATGTGAAACATGCGAACGCTTTGGCGTGGAGTATCGGAATATGGGGCGTTCAGAGGCGCAACGACTAGACGGCGCAAAACCGTCGATCTGGCTAAGATACCTGCTCTGCTTTGATAAGGAAATAGTCAGTAATTTCTTGAAGTTCTCCGATGGTCATGAGTTGAGTGGCAGTGAAAGCAAGAATTAGGTCTAATAATACCCAGCCCATCCATCGATCGTACACCCACACGGATTTTGGTATAGTACACCATTGCATCCAGACACAAAGGTTCCAGAGCAGCGCAAACTCACGTCCCAACTTCAATTTCGTTTTCTTGCATGCCCAAACCAAAATAATATCTTGAAAGTTTGACCGAAGTCCTTTCCTTTGCACTCCCAGTGATCCCTTCTTGATGGTCTAGTACGGGCGGTACGCTGATCCTCCTCGTCCGCGGTATCCGCCACGATATCCTCCGCCTCGTGGTGGACCGTAGCCGCCACCACCACCGCCACCACCGCCGCCATAGCCTCCGCGACCGCCATATGGTGCGCCGTAGCCCCCGCGTCCGCCGCGTGGTGGGCCTCCGCGGCCGCGACCGCCTCTTGTCATGCCGGGTAGGTTGGTTCGCTTGGGTACAACCTGTGGAGTGTAAGTTGCAACATGCGATTACGGTTGTAGTAGGGCCTACCTTCAGATTTCGGTCGCGGAACTGACTGTTGTCGAGCACAAGGGCCTGATTGACCAGACTGGGTTCAGTGAACTCCACATACGCATACCTGCATACGCTCATTAGCGTTCCGTTCCGATCTTTCTGCCAAACTCTTGCCAGGTAGCGAAAGATGATCTTTGTGGGTAAGTGTACGAGTCATTGTGGTATGACTGTAGCCTCATGATCCAAGCGCATGGTTAAGGTGTCAAAAAGAACTGTGCGCAAATCTTCAAAGAAAGCCTCCTCCTAGTACTGACCCTTTGGGATGCCCTGTGAACTTGTCCAGGAGGATCGTGACCCGGTTTATGCTTCCGATACTTTGGAAGTGTGCCTGGATCTCCTCTGGGCTGGCACCATAGTCCACATTGCCGACGAAGACGCTTCTTGCGTCGACATCCTCTTTGCTCTCGCGCATGTCATGCCGTTCTGTGTCGAGCGATTGTTGCATCTCGCGCAGCTTCGCGGCCTCCTCTTCCATCTCTTGCACGCGTCGCCTCATTGCGGATATCTCTTCCTGAGCTGCCGGTTAGTCGGTGATTTTCTGCGGTATATATTGCTGAGTGTGGTGATGAACGAGTTTTGCGTGAGACAAAGATGCTGTATTTGTCGATTGCATTGCGCACTCTCAGGCTGTGGAAGAGTCTCGTACCTCCTCGTTCGGGTCTTCCGCAGTGTCGAGGCGCTCATCCTCCTCACGCTTCTGCTCGATCTCGGCGTCTGACATAGCTATAGGGTTCTACTGGAAATCCTTTAAGGATGTGTCAGAAGGTAAAGGTAGCTTTGCGACAGGAATGTGAAGCTTACAAGGCTGTTGGAGAGCGTATTATACTAGGTGGCTGTGCTATTGCCAACACGCCGTGAGTGAGTACTCTGAAGTGACTGCCTAGCTGTAGAAGCTAATGCGACAGTGTTTGCCGGGGGCGGTGAAGGGTTGCGACAAAGGAGCGATGGCTGATGGGCAGTCCTGGAAATGTTGCTGGTCGTGAATGACGAATGGCGTTGCCCATGGCTCATAGCGCGTTGCCAAGTAGCCGAGCCGCATCTTATGTAATCACTTTTCGCTTCACTCATCACCAATACTCGAAGGACTGTGCACGACACAAAGCATCACGATACGAACTATGCCAGGAACTTCTGATCCACCGTTCCACTCTGCAGTATTGTAGTCAGTGCAATCGTCGAGATTAGCCGCAAACCCCTGTGAGGGTTGTGCACAGGTACACGCTCAGCCTCATCGAGCTTATAGCATACGGCGCGTTAGGAGTGTTTGCCGCTTCATTCGCTTCTCCACAGCCCAGCATCATCCGCCCAGACCCCCGAGGCTGTCTTCTTTGCGCTCAAACGTCGTAGTCCTCCCGTCTCAGGAACCTCTCTTCTGCAAAACACAGCTTGTTCAATTGCAACGTCATTCGCACAAGTGCATCCCTGGGTAGTCTGTCCACCTCCTCTTCAGGCTTCATTTTCGAGGATTTGCTCCAGTCGCCGAGGCAGTATGCGTCCACTACGAATTGAAGCATTGGATCGGACTCCGGCAAGTTGTCGAAGAGATGGATAATCAGCTCAGGGGTTGGTCTGATACCCTTGTTGGCGAATTGATGAACAATCATGTCCATTAAGTCTGCCTTCAATTCGGCAACGAGCAGTCGATCTGCCAGGACATATGAAGCGAACTTGACTGACGGAGTCTTTTCGCCTTCTTTCCACAAATCGTATACGCATGGTGGCAGCCTCTTCGTATACAGCCAGTCTACAAAGACTTGGAAGGCGTCGATGTCAACGTCTTCGAGGTGTATGACTTCATCATCTGTTTCGGTCCAGTCACCACTCAAAGCTCCACGGAAATAGCCTGACCAGTATCTCAACAGCTCTTGATGTAAGGGATAGTCCTTTGCTTCAGCGCCAATCCTGACGATGACGGTGGCGGTACCGACGACCTCGCTGCTTGGCATCAGTACATGTCAGTCGCGAACAAAGGATTCGCAAGCCTACCTTATCCGTGGTGGTGACATACTTTCAGCCTCTTCCTCTTCCTACTTCATGCCTGATTTCCGCTAGGCCATGACTAAGTTGAAATCTTCCGTTTGAGGGCGTGAGATGAAAGCGGATGAGAATTTTGGAATCTGGCTCCTCCTGTTTCTCTGCCAAGCCATTGAGCTAATTAACACCGTCCGGCACCGCTGCAAGTATTTTGCGAGGTTTGGTACCCCTAAGGCAGGCTCCCGATGCCAAGTACAGGAATCAGTGCAGCCCCGCAGCACGACTTTGGATCACTAGTCCGATCCCGCAGAGTTTCTGAGCGCACAAGCATAGATCTATGCCGAGTTTCATGGAACGTGGCGTCCTCACTGGTACAGTATGTTGAGAGCCACGGAAAAAATCTGCGGGACACGTAGCCCCCAGCATTAGGTGTCAGAAAGGAAAGAGCCTGAATCTTCGACAAGTCTGTTCTTTTCCTTCTGTTGGAAATATCGTGAGAAACATACCTCGATCTGTCGAGGAAACCTTTACAGAAGACAAGATGCGCGATCCCAAATTAGAGGATCACGGCGACAAAAACTGTTTTCTCAATCTGTATGGAGCTACTCGCTTTTTACGGTGTCGCAGTTGACAGGACCAGGCACTTAGCGACCAAAGGCCTCTCGTCTCAAGGCGCTACATCCGTGATACATCCACACGCCCGTCAAATCCTCCAGCAGGCAGACAAGCAGCTTTTACGAGATCGAGCCCAAGTCCTTGCTCATCAATATGTGCAAATCCTTGATAAAGGGTTCTCAAGCACTCCGAAGTACCGCGAGATACCACCTTGCATCTTCCATACACTTGCAGAATGGCTACCGTCAAAGCGCCTTCCCTCTATTCTCTCCTGGCCTGAAGACTATGAGGGTGCTGCCGATATCGGACCTGAGCATCGCTTGATACTTCTCTATGTGGTCGCAGAGCCATTCAGAGAGCTGCAGCTCCAGAACAGTTTACTGAAGCAGTTGGTTGAGTACTTTGAACCAGGTCGCACACCGCTGCACTCCACGATCATGTTCGCGTTCAAATATTACGCGCCTGACAGCCCCATCGCAGACCTGTTGGTCGATGCATATTGTCGGCCGTGTATTTGGCACAACCTCAGAACTGATTGTATCTTGAGGGAAGACCTTCCAGTTGCATTCATTGAGCGCTGCATTGAGGTGTGGCACAGGTTCGAATCGCAAGAAGTTCGCCAACTCAACCTTAGCAAGTACCTTGCAAATCAGGAGCGTGCCTACGAGGCAATATTCCAAGCCGATCTTAAGTTGATGAACGCCCGTTTAAGGGATCTAGGAGTCGGGTGGTAAGTCGCATTGCCAATTCCACAGTGCACGAGCCGCTGAGCTAATGTATCTAGGCCGCACAAACAACAGACTGCATCCGAACCATTAAGACCTCAGAAGCGCGCGTCTCCCTTTCCCCCATCGCGTAGCGAAAAAGAAGGTCAGGACCACACTGTGGCTTCCTCACAGAGCTTCTTGGCGACGAGGTGGGATGTAATCTCCGTTAAGCGCGTATGTAGACAGAGAGAGCAGTAGAACGAACATCATCGTTGTCGAAACTATGCTCAGCTCAGACCGTTAACCTCCTTGGACTACTATCAATCACAACCCTGAAACTCTCAAAGTCGAACTACTGCAACACCCTCCTCTCTTCCTCTAACTGCTCCGGACTCATATAATAATACGAATCTAACCTTACCGGCTCCAGCTCCAGCACCGGTGGTCCCTCGTCCAATTTTACAGGAACCTCCTGCGTCCTCACGCTAATCGTACGCGGAATTTGTTGTCGCGCAATAGTGGCCGTCTGCACCACATCTTCATCCTGACTTGATCTTGAATGCTTTGATGCACTATCCTGCGAGTACCTCGACGGCGAATACCGACTCGGCGTATACTCGCTATTCCCCGCGGTGCTAGGCAAGACGTAAATATCATGTCTGTTCTTCTCAGGCTGCAACTTCGCCAGCGCCAACTTCTTCTGCTCTTCACGCTCCTCGTAGTACATCGGCCTCTCACCCTCCAAATCTTTCTCCTTGGAGTCCAGCCCGCCACTCTTTCTCGATCCGCTGCGACTCCACAACGAGCTCTTGCGCGACTTGGAATTCAGACCGGACCATGGCGCTGAGGCGTACGATAATGCTTTGAGAAAACGCCGGCCTTTGGCTTGGATGAGCTTGGGCAGGCAGAGAGAGCATGCAACGATGAAGCCGAGGGAGACTTCGGCCTCGGTCCAGAGGCCGATGAAAAGCCCGTTGTGGGAGACATCGGCTTGGGAGATTACAGGGGCGATTTTGAGCGTGAATGCGATTCTCATTCCCGAGGCTACGCATGCTCTAAGGTCGCGTTAGTCATGCCAAAATGGTCTATGTGGTATGGTCTTACAGTAATCCCGTAGCGAAAAGCAGCGTGATGAATACCTTCTTCGCTAACGGCACACTAAGCTGCCACAACGAGCTCGTTGGCAACAATAAAATGACAATATCAGATGCCATATTGAACGCGCCCTGCGAGAGTATGATGTCGTTGACATCGTGACATTTCCCGCCTGGCGTTAGCTTGAACCATATCATGCGTCGTGGCGAGCAGTAGAACAGCGTCCAGAACATGAAGACCGTGTATGCGATGAATGTGGCGACGATGGTGAACCATGAGCCGTACCACATTACCTTGTTGCCGCTGCGGCTGGGGGCGAAGAGATTGAGATATTGGAGGAGGATGGCCATTTTCACGAGGAAGCTGAGCGGGCAGTAGATGACTTGTGCGGTGTTTGCCCACTGGAAATGTCAATGGTGAATGGTATGAGACGGAAAGAGTGCTTACGTAGAGCTGATGGAACAACTGGTCAAGTGTGACTTGCCATTGATGAACTCCTGCTCCCCAATGAACCATCCAGTACCCCATCACGACTTCAATCGCTATCAACGGCTGTATACTCATTAGCCATGCCAACATCCCATTACTTGTGCTCACATGACTTACAAAAGCGAGAAACAGGAAATCTACACTTCATTAGCACTACATCAATAACACAGGAGCATGCACTTACAATCCGCCATCTCCAAGCTTCTCACGATCGCTAGTCTCGTGTATATCCTCATGGTGAGGAACAAAGCTGGGATCGCAATACACGTGACCGCAACAACGACGTACCACACTTGATCAGGTCCATGAGTGGTCATCGTTGTGTCGGCGCCTGGTGGTATCTGGTCTGGTCCCATGGCTGGCAGTTGCAAGTAGTAATCAGTCGGATCCATCCCAGGTGGGACTTTGAGCCCTGGTGGTATGAGGCCGGCCATCGTCACGTCTTGGAAAGACTGCGTGCTTCAGAGTCGCACAATGGGCAGTTGCACGAGGGTGCTGCAAAAGTACGACGCTCGCCAAACATATTGCCAACTGGATTTGGAAAGATAGAAGTGTGACGAGAAGAGCAGACCGGATACGGAGTTCAGTAGCTTTGCGGGCCTTTTGGTGGGCTGCCGATAGAGGTTTTCGCAGCTACCGACATGGTGTGTTGGGTATGCGATAAGCAGCAAAATCGTGTAAAGAGCGATTGCATAGTTATCGTGCCTCAGTTGGCCTCGAGAGAAGGCCCGTTAGGCTAGTCCTACGCTAGTTGAACGGTAGCGGTGCGGTGGCCACCGGTCATCGTCTCGGGCTGACACGGGTAGGAACAGCAACATCTGAGCCCTCAATCTTATTACGACAATAGATCTACATGCCAAGCCTTGGATCAATTCGTTGATGCATAAGCATCGCGCGAGGATGAGATGGAAGTGAGATTGAAGAGATATGGAAGAGCGATGGAAGGTTAGGCCGAGTGCGCTAGTGGAGCGAAACGCGACATGATTGGCTGCGGACTTGAGATAGGCACGGAGTTGGGTGTTGGCATCGGTGCAAGAGAATTGCAGCAGTGCTTATACGAAGCAAGTTCCACGTGGTGGCTTCGACTGGTCATCGAGGTGGCGACGTCGTTGAGGGCTTGGGACTTGCCCGAGGTACATTCCCGAACATGTCATGAGAAGTTCTTGAACACCACGCACTCACGCGAATGGAGAAATACACGCAGAAGTTGACCAGATATGTATAGGCGATCTAAACATATCTTACAGAGAAATCAAATTTCAAGCTCGAGGCAAAGATCGCTCAATAACCAAGAAACCCCCTCTTACTCAAACCCCTCTTCTTCAAACCCGCAGCATCCGTCACACCTGGATTCTTGAACGGCACCCTATCATTCTCACACCTCTTCCCATCCTCCGGTAACTCCAGAGTATCCGAGAAGTACCTCTTCATGACCCCATACGTGCACTCACTCACCGAACTGATACTCGTATGCCCCACACTCTCCTGCACCAACAATTTCGCACCACCAAACCTCTTCGCCATTTTCTGCGCTGCAGCAAGCGGCGTCACAGGGTCAATTTCTGTCGAGATGAATAGTAACGGGTTGCTAGTCTTGTTGGCGCTGGGATAGCCTTCGAAGATTTGGGACTTGGGAGCCTTGATGTCGAGTTTGCGACATGCGACTGATGTCCCGGATGCCCATGCTTCGCCGAGGTATTTGCTCCTTTTGATGAGGTCGTTCGCATGGTCCACCCACGCATCGTATGTCGAGAGGTTGAAGCGTCCATTTGCGTCGGTGCATGCGATGAATTGTCGTGGCTCAGTGTCTTCAATGAGCTCGGGCACGATCTTGCATGAGTCCTGTTGGATCCCAATGCCCAAGAGTTGCGCGACGAGTGTTGCGTTGCGCTGTTCGAGATCGACGAGGATATTGGCGAGAACGGGGAAGGTATCGAGGGGATTATAGGGAACTGAAGTCATAAGGTTCTTTAGATCTGAGACTGTGACGATGGCGGGGACGTCGAGTGCGACTGGAATGGGATTGTTGCTGATGTCGTCGAGGACGGCGTCGAAGCGCTTCTCGATGGCTTCGGGCGACTCGTCCCAGAACGCGCAGCTCCCGTTCTTGCCCTCGTCGTAGCATGTTTGGAAAAAGTACTGGAATGCTTTATCGGCGTCGTCGATGTTGGTCGTCCATCTGCCTTGGTAGTAGTCTTCTCCGTCGACGATGCCGTCTACGACGAGGCGGCCGATGCGATCGGGGAATAGTGCTGCATATGTTGTTCCAAGCACACTCCCATATGATGCTCCGTAGTACCAAAGTTGCGACGTAGTAGGATCTTGGCCCTTAGACTTGGCCAGCACCTCGGTGTAGTATCGCATGTCATTCGCTGTCGCGACAGTGTTCGCGTATTTGGCCGTATCATTTGCAGCTGAGTGGGCCTTGGTGCAGAAGTCGCCAAAGGCAGCGGCTTTTTGGAACATCTCCGCGTATGACTTCTTGTCGCTTGCATCAATTGGACTACTGATACCGAGTTGGGTGTAGAACCTCGAGGTTCCTTCTTGTCCAGCCACGCATGACAGATCGGGACCAGAGTTGTTAACGCCTCTTGGATCAAAGCCCACGAAGTTGTGGTTCGGACCGATCGCGTTGAGCAGCAACGGAAGCACAGTCAGAAGTAAATTAACACCACTGCCGCCCGGCCCGCCTGGGTTGAGAAGAATGTCCTGGGTTGTTGAGTTCGCAGACGTCGAGTTCGAAGTCCATTTCATGAATGATACGTGAGTGATTCCTGCTGCTGTATCCTCGTAGTCCAGTGGCACTATGAGCTTTGTGCAAGTGAATTTGTCGAAGCATGGTGTCCAGTCCAAGTCTGCAGTAGCTTCGATCTGTTAAGGGTGTCAGTGGATTTCGGCGCCCAAATTTGAGCTCGAGGTTCGTACGTCATCAAATCCATACACCATTGGCTTGCCATATTGCCTTCGGTGAAGTGGGTTGCCAAAAGCGCAAGGCAAATTTGCCAATGCTGCAACCGCAGCAACTATGGTGTACTTCATGCTATTTGCGAGACAAGAATTGACAAGACAATGAGCTTAAGGAGAGTGGCAGTAATGAGCTTGATGCTGAATATAAAGACTTTGGTTTTTTGAAATAAAATGCTCAATGCGGCATCGTGGAAGGTTGCGCCTACTGGTCGGTGAAACACCTCCTGCAGCTGTCTTATCCCCTACCTTTATACCACAGCACCAACGTTGAGCTGAACGGCAGTGGCCACAGTCGTCGTACTGCATGGTCCCTTCTCGTTTCTACTGCGCTCTCTGCGCCACGTGGTGAACACATCGTATGCAAGTGCTCCGCATAGGGCCTCCTAGACCTGAACGGCAGTGGCCACAGTCGTCGTACTGCATGGTCCCTTCTCGTTTCTACTGCGCTCTCTGCGCCACGTGGTGAACACATCGTATGCAAGTGCTCCGCATAGGGCCTCCTAGACCTGATCATCTTGCGAGGAAGCGAGCTTATATGATTGGTGCATTCGTGATTACACGTGATGTGCGCTGTGTAAGCGTGGAGGCGCACGATGAGGCGGTGCGTCCAGTGCTTACTCTGTTCCACACAAAAGGAATAATAAGCCTTGCCAAGCCGGATAGAACAGCGACATGGCGCGACCGGTGAATAGTTGTTAGTCTTGCTAGCCCTAGGATGCGTACTGCATATGATGGATGCTCGCACCAGTTAAGACGTCCCGCAATCTATTGTGCTTGCGAAGGAAGACATGTCTCCGAGCGGCATGGCTGCGCATCTAGTTACGGTGTGCCTTACGATCACAATGCGATCCTAGTACCAGGGCGCTTGCCCCAGGCGGGTGCCAGCATGTGTGAGTGACACGCGATTGAACGATTGGTGCGACAGCTAAAGTTAGTCACGTTGTGATGACACTACACAAGTTGCTCGCTGGATTGTACGTAGGCACAATATTGCGATTCCTCTCTGTTGCGGGAGTCGCGAGCCGGTCAGTCGTCTCGCATAACCGGTGCAAGAGTGACGTCATTCCGAAAGTGGGATTGGCCGAAAGATTGCACTCTGGTCCTGCACCGTGTGCGCCGCGCCACATTGGCACACGTGGTAGCCACATAAGAACCTGCGCAGGTAAGTGTAGCATTAACACCCAACATACAGGCGTTATTGAAGTCTGCCTATCTCATATATTAGGCTGACAGACAGCGAGATACCTCTGAGCTGCACTACACCTTGGGCGAGTTGATCTACCGGTACTTTGAGAGCGGAGTGCAAAAGCCTATTGCTGTTGGATAACGTTAGTGTCATATTGATGCTAGAGCTCCCATTTCAGCTTCGGCCTAGTCTCAATCGTTGCCTGGAATCCTCCACCAATTCTAGCCTCTTCGCTTAATGGATCGACACCGATAGAGTACTTGGGCATGTTCATCGACTCGTCCTCTCTTGTTAAAGCTTCCACAGAGGTCCCGCTTGTACTTCTCATGCTCCCTTTTCTTCCACTCTTAGTATGCTCAAGCTCATACGCGAGGCCATAGTCGTCGCTAACGCGTTCTTCCGTAACGTTAACTTCATACGAAACGAAGATAGCCGCGAAAGACTTTTCGATGATGGGCCAGAAGATTGGCATCGAAGCGCAGATGATAGCGAGATCGATCTCAAGGCAGGAGAGGATGATCATCATTGGTGACCACCAGGTGAAATCGATGTATGGGTAGGTGGCTGCTTGCGTAACGGAAATCTGGTATAGGCGCCAGATCGACGCCGACACGACTCTACTGTGGTTTTAGCATATCTTTTGAAGGGGTAATGGTCATCGTATTGATCGTTTTGGCTCGATCGCACTTACAAAGCTCCGAATGCAAAGACACCAGCCATGGCCACCAGGTTCCTAGGCTTCAAGTTCGGCTTGCCAAACAGGATCAAAGGCGTCAAGAAAATGGCGAGGTCGAAGGTCATGTTGGAAGCCGAATGGATTTTGAACATGATGATGAAGTTTTGGACATCGCCCAGCCCAAACCCGTAGCACTTGGCACCAATGTTTCGGTTCCATGCGCCTCGAATAGGGAAGCAAGGGAACCATCCCACAATGAAGAAGGACAATCCCCAGAGGCTAACTAGCACAAGGAGCGTAAGGCAGGTCCAGCGCACGGCTCCAGCCTTGAAGATGCGGAGGAACTGGAGGAGTAGGGATATTTTGATGAAAGCCGTCTCCGTAAGGTACATGCTGTGCTCAAGATAAAAGAACTATAACCGTGTTAGACGGATTAGATCACACATCGTGTCGATCGTACCATAAGGTACTTCTCCATTTCAGGAAGTGGTAAGTATAGCATGTGCCGTCCAAGACCGTGCTCGACAGCTGACATACATTAGCGAAACACCTCACAAAATGTGCATACAACATACATAAGCAGACGCAGGCTGTTGCCGCTGTGTTGGACACCTGATCGTGTTAATCGTCCTTAGCTCTCGCAATCTTCGACTGGATGACATACAGCAGCTAGCAGGACGAACATATCATCCCAGCCAGGATCTCGAACGATTCTGACCCGCACCCAAAGCCGAAAGAGAACCGCGAACCACGATAGGATCTGCAGTAATGTTTAGCACATACATATGTTGACTTCACTAGCAGCTCTCCTACCAAGAAAGATATGGTCAAGCCATATATGGTTTCCCGTCGATTTGCAACCGGCAACGGCTCGTTGGGATCTGGCGGGTTGGCCAACATCGCCAGCAGCATCTCCTCGTACGTCGCCATGTTCACCGAACTGCCCTACGAGACCGTTGAAACCCTAATAAACGGTCCGGGGCGCGCGAGTATTAAATGCAGGTGCGCTTGAGTCCTAGTGGTCCTTGGCCTGGGAATGCTTGCCTTAACTCATGATAGATGCGGCCCCACCATGCATCTTTTGCGCTGCAGGTCCTCGACTCCTGCAAGTCAAAGACCCACCCATATCAACATCGAGCAGGGGCTTCCATGTATGTGGAGAGTCGACGATGCGCTAGCGGCGGCGAGACAGACATTGACAGCGAGATGCGCACCTATCGAGAATGGCGCAAACTATATGCATGGGAACTTTGTTGGTGTTGACCAATGGTCACTTCATGTTTTGGCGTTCAACGGTCTTCTCCATGTTCGTGACGTGATGTTGTCCGTGCAAAGTTGCATCCTGGGTGAATGCATTGATAGCCTGCTGGAATTCAAAGCCGAACGACTCTCAAGCGCAGTGATCTGCAAAGCCGACATTTCGAAACAGCTACTGTGTCTCTTTCTGGCCTCGCAAAACCCTCGCTGGGAATCTCTTTAGTGGGCCACACCGGATGTTTGAGGGTGCAGCCGAAGTGTGACCGTGCGACGATGGTTGCGGGTCTAATTGTGAGATCGGGCTTCGATCGATTGCAATCTGTAGCAGTGAACGTTGGTTCGCTGGCTTCATTATCCTGAAGGACGATGTGAAGGATACAATCTAATTGTACCATGCTGCCGGAAATCCCACGCCGAGATTACTAGGCTGCAAACGTGGCCTCAGCACAACGGCTTCCTGATGGTTTTCCGTTGCGATTTTACTTGTCAAACTTTGTGTGTTAACCACAATGCGAATGCGGTTCAAAAGGATCAGAATGGGCTTTTTGCTGATCGTCAGGTACGGCAGGGGAGATTTCTCCTGTCCAATGAATGGCACTAGCGTATCGGCAGTGTCGTCCTCCGGTAAACTGATTCGGGTTTCGGAACACCAACGTCCATGGCGCTCCATACAAGCTGCGGTGTATGCGACTAAGAGCTTCCCCGTGAAGCTAGTGGCATGTGCCGGTGACATCGAACGTTCGCAACGTCCGGGTATTGTGAGGCGCTTGATTTCAATCGTGCCGCCTTTCGCGCGCGCAAATGTCTTTGCGGATCCTCCCAAGGTTGGCGCGGTGTTGAAGGAAAAATCCTGGGATTCAGCACGTCGCCTACGTCCACTACTCTGCATTCAATCATATACGCTCCGCAAGTACTGACTACAGGATGGCTTGCAAGCACGTTGGCTACCAGCAGTCGGTCATGTAAGTGGCGCACTCCCAACGCAACAAGAGCCCTTTTCGTCCAGCATATCGTTGCCCAACATATGCTGGCGCTGGTTGTGTTAACGTCCCTGCTGAATCCGATGATCGAACTTCTTCACCGTTTGCTCAATCGCGATCGAAAAATCCGAGTTTCGTCCCGATCAGGCAGCAAGCGCATCACTGTAAATACTTGTCGAGAATTGCGGCGAACCTGTTGCATGTGCCTGTCGTTGGCGGTCTCGTACTTCCGAAGCACTTTTAGACGTGCGTGAGATGTTTTCGCGCTGGCTAACTCTCGAGCTTGTCCCTCCTGACTCCTTGCACATCCAACAACAGACTTGCTATACGAATATAAAGCTGTTCCCACGCGTCGGTGCAACTGTCCGTCCATCCCTTAATTGTGCTTATAGCCCACCTGTACGTTCCGACGGTCAAGTGAACCGCATTGCGGGTGTGTTCCTAAGTTTGTGCAGATCTTTTGTTGTTGAATCGGATAGTCGTGCTTCTAGCTGAAGAACCTCCTGTAGCATGGAAAGTGTCTCTTAATTATTAATTGATGCTCTGACTGTCGCACCGGCGATAGCTTCAGATTGCCCCAAATATGCTGACGAGCATCTGTGGCGCGTCGACTTAAAATGGCGTAGAGCAAAGGATGCATCTAGAACATTGATCAGTGCTTGACTGTCTAGCAGCTGCAATACCAGCGGAGCGCGAGCATCCAAAGCATTGCGCGCTTCGATGTTTTCAAAAGCAGTAATCGTCGCATTAGCGACGGACAGTAAATTATCGTCTTCCGGTGCTACGAGTTTACAGGCTCTGTCGATTGAAGTCTGCGTGGCCGGAACCAGAAGTAACCTATTACATGCTCTCTACCCATAGTTAGGTCATATTCACGTATGTAGAACAGGAGGTGAACATACCGCCAGTACACAAGGCGCAATTGGTTTCGCAAACCTCGAAAGTTTGGTAACACGGTCGTGAGATGCCGCTGCTGCAAATAAATACCCGGGTGTTCTTCTGGACTGGCGAATCTTAGTTCACGGGCTGTCGTATCTAGCCTGAGTAGTGCTACCAGAGAATGGAAGTTATGGCGCGACGTCAGGCCGGTAGCGTGGATCCTGCTGTATGCGCACGGTGAAAACGATGTTACAAGCCGTTTTGTGCAGCTAGTAGTAGCTATGAAAATCATCATGGCGGGTTGGAATCAAACATCAAGTGGTTATTGTGCATGTTTGTGGTCGGAATTTGACGAGATCTGGAGCCCAGTAACACAAGACTTGGAAGACGCGCTAAGCGCACCGCACGTGCTCACGCGTTATGTTCACCGACGTCTGCCCTGTTCAACTCTCCTTTTACTTCGGCCATGCATCATTACCGAACACAGGCCTTCCTATCCCTTGATTCACGGTGCACTCGAAATACCGAAAGATGCCGTCTCGAAACCAGCTATTGCGCCAAATATAGGATTGCGGGGAGCCTCGGCTCGTCATGCGCAGCTACAGCGCGATTCATTCAGCTGGCATCGGTAACTCCTTCACATATCACCACGACATGTAGCTGGTATTATCAGGGGCTTGGAAGCTCACAATCATCACATTCTATATCAACATAATCGACAGCCATTTGTCTCATTCACAATGGCGAGCAAGCTCTCTGAGCCATACGGTAGCTCACTGCCATGGGCAGAGCCAAGCTGGTATACCGGCAGACCTTCAGCGTACTACAAAGACAGCCACAAAAGGCTTCGCGATGCAGTGCGGACATGGTGCGAAGACGTAGGTTCTTCGAACAATTTCAATCAAGCTCGGCCCCAATCCACGACAAGACCCAAATCCACCACCACCTATGCGAGTCCGATTCCACCTAACACAATCCCAAGAACATCGCCCAACACACCGACGCCTGGAACGAAGCCGGCCGCGTCGACCCCGCCGTATACCAAAAATGTGCCGAAGCAGGCCTCCTCGTCCCCATCGCCTTCGGCAAGTCCATCCCACCCCAGTGGTCCAAATACCCCATCATCGGCGGCATCAAGCCCGAGGACTGGGACGGCTTCCACGACTTCGTTCTCTGGGACGAACTCATCCGCGCCGGCGGTCTAGCATCTCTCTTCATCGGGCTTGTCGTCGGCGCACCACCTCTCCTGAAATTCGCGTCACAAGCGCTGCAAGATAAGATATTCCCCGAGATCTTGTCGGGGGAAAAGAGGATTTGTCTCGCAGTAACGGAACCAGATGCTGGTTCTGATGTAAGGAATATCAAGACGACCGCTGAAAAGACGCCAGATGGGAAATATTACATGGTCAACGGCGAGAAGAAATGGATCACAAACGGCATGTTTAGCGATTACTTTATGACCGCCGTACGCACCGGTGCACCCGGCTCTGGCGCAGCGGGAATCAGCATGCTTCTAATTCCGTGCTCCGAAGGCCTGCGCACACGCAAATTAGACGTCATCGCCGGCCCGCTGAGCGCGACTACATATGTGACATTCGAAGACGTCCAAGTTCCCGTCGAGTATCTCATCGGTCGCGAGGGTGAGGGGTTCAAGCAAACAATGGTAAACTTCAACCACGAGCGGTTATGGATTGCGTTCCAGGCTATCCGGGGGTGCAGGATAGCCATCCACGACTCGTTTGAGTGGGCGTTGAAGCGCGAGGCATTTGACAAGCTGTTAATCGAACAGCCCGTGGTGCGGAATAAATTCGGCAATATGGGACGCCAAATTGAAAGCCTGCAGGCGTGGACAGAGCAGATTATCTACGAGCTGGAAAATCTGAGCGATGCGGACGGCGCGAGGTTACTGGGTGGTACGACGGCGTTGTTGAAGGTTGAGAGCGGCATGGTGTGCAAGTATGTTGCGGAAGAGTGTTTGAAGATTATGGGTGGGCTTGGTCTTACGAAGACTGGTCAGGGAGCGAGGATTGAGTCGTTCTACCGTGGGGTACCGAGTTTCGTGGTCCCGGGTGGCAGTGAGGATGTGTTGATCGATCTGAGTGTCAGGGAGGCGTTGAAGATTCATCGACAAGCAGAGAAGGCGAAGGGGTCGAAGCTGTAGGCAGGGAACATGCATTAATCCGAACACCTGCAAACATGGTAAACGAATTACTCCAGCACTTCTCGTGCTCAAACAATGAGTCATGATATAATGTGAGTCAAGTCTCCCAATACCTACAATCAACCTGGATCTCAACTCGACGATGGGACCAGAGTTGCAGCTACCCCGCATATGTTTAGCTGTCCCATCGCCAACTAGTGAACGACCGGTCAAGGCAACAACCTTCCAGGCAGAGAAGGCAGTCAATGCGAAAGAGGCCGCTCTCCAATTTGTTCTGATCAGCTCTTGTCACAGACTATTTACTCTCTACTCATTCCTCTTCTCTCAATCTCATCTGTCCACGATTTTGTAGATCATTACAGCACCCAAGCAATTCTCCACCATGCCCGTCACTTTCAAAGTCGCATCCCACCCCTCTCGCCCCTGGACCAGAGAGAAGGTCCAATCAACACAAGCTCTCTTCTCCCAATCCTGCGGCAAAGAATCTCGCGAAAGCACCCGCATAATTTAATCCTCCATCCCCGCATCAACGTTCTCGGACTCCAATGTCTCGCCCTCCAACAACGGCTTCGTCAAAGCATGCTACAATGCGTACTCGACACACCACCATTTGACTATTCGGCCGGACGACATCTGGTTCACCATCCTCAGCCAAATGAATTTCTACATCAACGCAAACGCCGAGGACTTGCGTGCCCATTTCGTCGCGCACGACGGACAGAAAGAGCTCGTTATCCGCGACGTGGGCAGCATCGATACAGTAGACTTCGGCCTGTTTGCGCGTCGCATGACTTCCCTGATCCAAGAGAATGTCTTAGATCCGGATTTGCGGGATTGGGTCATGCCGACGTTCAGCACGACGACGGTGGATGATCGCACGACGGCTGCGGTCCTGATGATGGGCAGTTTACAAGCGTACTTTAGCTATACGAGCATGCTCCTGTGCGGCATCCCGTCTGTGACGCTCATGGGTGAAAGGGCAGACTATGAAGACATTCTCGCGCGTCTGGACAAGCTGGAGCAACTTGGTTCGCAACCGACAGACTGGGCAGCACTCTTGCGGCCCATTTTGCGCAAGTTCATCGCCAGCTTCGACGCAAGCGCGCAAGCCTCAGGCGACGTCAAAGAATTCTGGGAACGCATTGCGCATTTCTCGGGCGGATCAGGACCGAGCTATTTGAGCGGCTGGCTTACGGCGTTTTGTTTCTGGTGCAATGATGGCGTGTGTGCATGTACACGAAGCGCACTCCCTTGCCCGAGGAAACAGAAGAGGAAAAGAAACAGCCGCCAATGTTTCGCAGGAACAGAGACGAGTACCAGCTCGATGATGTCTTGTTTCATCGCGTCGATTTCAATGATGTTCCGAGCGGGTTTGCGAGTGTCCCGGTTAAGGTGGACGATAATGGGGTCGTGCATAGCACGAAGATGGTGGCGGGGAGTTTGGGTATGGTGTTTAGCGAGAGTGGGGAGGAGGGGGAGGATGGGAAAGAGAAGCTGGATAGTGTTAGGAGTCTGAGTGGGTGGTTGATGTATGAGGTCAGAGATGGTTAGCTGGAGAACAAAGGACTGCCGGGCAGGCGATAGCGCTGGAAGTATCTGGTGTAGTTGTACAACAAAGTGGGCCTTCCCAGTAGAGCTCAAGCGTAACACTTTCGCAGCTGATCTCGTTCATAGTGTTCATCATACAGCCCAGGCTGCGGCCAAAATGTATCTACAGAATACAATATCAGTACATGTGCCTAATAACACCACTCACGCAAGCGCCGGCACTCCACCAGCCACAATCTGCCCTTGCGGCGTATTCGGCACACTCCCAGCTCCCGCCAACTCCTCCACAGCTCTCTCATACTCCCCAGAACTAAGATCACCTCCCTCGCCCGCCTCGCCTCCCTCATCCTGCTGTCCGCTAAACATCTGCGCGCGCATCGCTTGCTCGTCCTCAATCTGCACAGTCGCCCACCGCTTCCAGCTCTCCCAGCTCTTATCCTCAAGCTCCATGCCAATCTCCAGCGGGCCCTTGCCAAAGTACGCGCCTACATGCTGTGCTTCTTCTTTGGCGATGCGTGATTTTATCTCTGAGAGATGGCGATGTGCATAGAATTCTCGCCGCGCAATGTCGTAAGCTGAGGCTTTGGATTCGCCCTTGTGCTTCATGAGCCACATTTGCCGTTGGACGACGCTGCGATGTGTGAGTTATAAGTTTTTCCAGATCGTGAAGATATTGGGCGTACCTCTCCCCGTCTAGTTGCTTCCCTGGCTGCACTATACGGCTCCAATCGTATCTCTGCGCGTCGTTGCCACTATCCTCTACCACCAATCTTGGTCGTGCTAGTTCCCATGGATGCTCGCCGAAGAATTCTGACCGCAGTTTGTCCTCTGCGTATGTGATGGGAAGTGGTTTGAACAATTTGCTAGCTTTCCGCGCGTGCCGAACTCGTGGCGTGCGGAGGACTGGGCGTGCGAGTGTCTCGCCGGGTGGTATGTTACCGACGATATCGTACCATTGTGGAAGGTTGGGGTTGCGTTTTGAGTCGAAGAGGGCTTTTGCAGTGTCGCGAACGCGGAGAGGACGGAAGTCGTAGCGTCCCATTATGATTTATACGACGTAGTATGTTATTGCATCTGGACTGGCGGGCGATGTAGAATGGCAGGCGCAATGGCTCTGGTGTAGCTGCTCGACTTTCTTGGGCGAAAACCGCGGAGGTTGCGATGCCAAGCCATTTCTGAGAGCTAGGAACCCAAAGATTTGTTGCGATAGCTGCGCGCTGCCACCACCCGTCATATCGCATTACAAAATAGTCAATGCGACTCTGGTAGTCAACTGAGATCACCGACACCAATGGAAACCATCCGAAGCCGCTTCTACTGACACGATGCTCGACCTCTCATGTCCCTCTTCCGCACCCTCGACCGGACCTCCGCAGTCTTCAACGCCGCCCCGTATCTCACGTTTCTGTATCCCACACTGCCGCAGAAGTCGGCAAAGCGCAGCTTCAGCAAAAGCGTTGTGAAGAGTGCCCCACGATTAGCTAAATCTCTCGATGATGCTGAGAGCATCCTCATCGACGCCTTGGTGAGGGCTGGCTCGTGCAGAGAGCACGCGAGGTTGAATTCTTCGCTACACAGAGCAGGAAAGCATGCAATCAGTCGTGATAAGACACGAAGGCAAAGCACGTGGCGACGGCCTAATCAGAAGATCTTCACGCCTGACATTGAGCACAAGCAGTCGGGACCGCTGAGAGGCGTCAGGCAATTTGCGAAGAAAGAGCTGGAGGCACTTGTGGACTACTATGGGATCGAATTAGACACGCGGCCCGAGGAGGATGTTCAGGACACTGGCTCATTGGTCTGGAATGTGGGAGATACCCATGAGCCCTGGCCATTGCGCGACAAAGGCGACGCAGTGCATATACGCAGACTCGAGAAACTTCTCAACGACGACGAAGTATCGCATGATGACCTTTTCGACACATACAAGGAACTCCCATCCCCTGGCGTTGTCTTTCTGCGGACAGAGATGATACGTGGGCTACTGCACCAACTCTCCATCGTTGAGCGCCCCTCACCGCTAGCGATGCAGCGCTTTCTGGCCATACTTGACGACATGAAGAATGCACACATTCACATCACCCGTACCGAGTGGACCTCGGCCATTTATCTCACTGGTAGAGCCATGGGGCAGGTGACCGAGGGCGACCTTCAGTCAGCCATGTACATCTGGCGAGACATGGAGCGCAGAGCGGGGGTCAAGGGTGGCTACGTCACCTTGAATGTCCTCTTCGACTTGGCAATCAGGGCGGGAAAGTATACCATCGCCGAGTCCTTCTTCAAAGAGTTGCAGGCACGCAAACTTACCCCTCATCGCCACTTTCGTGTGTCGCTCATCTACTACTATGGTATCCTTGGGAATGGCGAAGGAGTACGGAAAACGTACCAAGAACTGGTCAACGCTGGCGATATCGTCGACACTGTGGTCATGAACGCCGTCATCGCCGCACTCATTCGAGCTGGCGAGCCATCTGCTGCGGAGCAGGTATTTGAGCGAATGAAGCGTCTGCATGCATCCAAGTCCGCACCAGCACCTGGCCACAAATTCTTCAGCCGCACCTGGCGCAATCGTAGGCTCCTGGGCCTTCACCTGACACACGAAGCACGCCGGCTCAACAATTCCAAAGACACAGAAGGACTAAAGAACCTGCAAGACTATGCCCCCATAGCCCCAGACGCAAGAACCTATGCCCTCCTTATCCGCCACCAAGCCAAAACAGCCGGCAACATCGACCGCGTATACGACCTTCTCAAAGAAATGCGCTCCAACTCCATCCCCCTCGAAGGCACAATCTTCATCGCCATCTTCCACGGCTTCCACAACTTCGGCGGCATGCGCTACTCGTCCTGGACGCGCGACAAGCTCGAAAAGACCTGGATGCAGTTTCTGAAAGCACTCCAGGATAGTCTGGAGCGCACGTGGATATCCGTCATGGCTGTCATCTCGGCGCTCAAAGCGTTTGCCAAGTGCACGGATCCCGAGCGGACGGTGCGCGCGTGGGAAGAGATTAGGCGGATATGGGAGCCGAGTGAGGATGAGTTGGAGAGTGTGTTGAAGTTTCTGAGGAAGATCGTGCCGCAGAGGGGCGGGGAGGGTTTTTTTTGATACGAAGGGGCCGGTGTATTAGGTCTTTTCTCGTTGAAAAATATATACGTGGCGCGGCTTCATCAGATGGGCGAATTGAACCAAGGACCCATACCGTGCATCGTGGCAGCAGCTCACCGAACCCGGGGAATTGCCTCGCATCACCTGTTCATGAATGAAAACACATTATCCTTCCCAAGCATATCCACCATGCCTAGAACACGCACGCGGAAGATTTTCCAATACTGTGCATGCCTCAGTTCCTCACTCACCCACCTACTCCTCCGCCGGCCTCTCGGTGGCGTACTGCTTCGCTCAAAGCAAAGCGCTACGAAGCTCCCTATATGAAAACATGGTCTTGACGGGCAATCGTGACAATATCGTCCTTGGATAGTGCTGCCGTGACTACACTCCCTTCCAATACTGCCTCCTTACTCCATCTGTACCTTTACCTCACTTCACCCCGCTTCAGTCTCGCAGAAGATATTGCTCTGAGATGGACTTGATAAGAGTATTCTGGACGTGCTAGAGTACTTGAGTAAGAATACGTGTTACGGTGTATAGCTAGGAAATGGAATGTAGTACTTAGATGAGAAGTGTGATGGTTTTAATATTCGACCTGTCACGGTGTTGAGCGTGGTGGAAGGCTGAGTGTGATCAGGGCTAGGTGTGATGTAGGGATGTGGGGGCGAGGGTATGTTGTATCATGTTATGGGCCGAGGTGTGTGTGATGTGAAAGGTGAAAGGGATGAGGTGCTAAGAGAGAACTGTTGGATCATGATTCTTTGTGATAATATTGTGAGCGTAAGAAAGGACCGCGACTGGGTACTTGACCGTGCGCCGATTTCTAATAATAGTAGTAAAATACATGTCGTGCTGTTATTCTGTTAATCAAGGTTTGCTTGAATGCACTCAAGCGTAATGATAACATGTCAAATCTTGGATGAATCCAGGTCACAAGAGAGGTCTCAATGGACAATGTGAACAGCAATAGGCGGTAGAAATAGTTCAGAACGAAAATATTACTCCATTCATAGAAGTGTGTGTATTACTCATACATGCTCCAACTAATCCCCACAAGCGAACGCATGGCAATAAGAATCTAATCATCAACCAATTCAAACCTTAACCTCGGCCGCTTCATCACTACTCCTGTTTCCAGTAGCATGTTTGGGCTCCACGGGACCACCCGTAATGCTCTCATTACCCATATCCCAATCCAGCGCCAGATCCTCGAGCGTGCGGCGCTTCGTCTCAGGGATCAACAGCGTAGTGAAGATACCAGCAAACATAAACGCCGAGAAGATCTGCATGACATGGTTGAGCCACGGGCTCTGGTTCGATGCGCCCTTGACAGCACCACGTGTACGCAGAGGCGCGATAGCGCCCTGAGCAATGATGGAGCCGATCTTGCCGGATGCGGCAGAAATACCGTGCGAAGTGGAGCGGTAACGGGTGGGGAAGCACTCGCCGGGAACGATGAAGGTGGTGCTGTTGGGGCCCCAGTTGAAGAAGAGCTGGATCAGCACGTAGATGGCCAACATGCCGTGGGGGCTGATGTGGTGGTACGCGAAACCCCAAACGATGAATAGGATGGTGAGGCAGCTGAAGCCGATGAGTTGGAGGGGCTTGCGGCCGACGGTGTCGATGGTGGCGACGGCGAGCCAGTAGCCGGGAATAGCACCGGCGCAGGTGAGAATGCAGGATCCGGCGGCGAGGTTGTAGAGCCTGTGGTAGACGGTGGTGCCGCCGCCGTAGCCGATGGCTTGGAGAATGGTGTTTTGGTTGAGACCCAGACCGTAGAAGGCGACCTGGGTGAGTGGTTAGATGTGCCGGATCTACTTTGGGCTGGGTGATGGGAAACTTACGTCGAGAAGAAGCCAGGACATGGCAGTTCCGAACAGAATCTTGCCGTTCCTGAGCTTGCCGTAGAAGCGGAAGAAGTCGCTCCACGAGGCCTTTGGGACTTCAAGTTGAGCAACTGATTGGCGACGGGCAGCGACCTGGAGAGCCTCATCGGGATGACCCTCGCCCTTCTTGCCGGAGATGTACTGCTTGACATCCTCGTTGGCCTTCTCGACATCGCGAGCAACGTCGAAGGTGTAGCGAGGAGTCTCAGGAATGGTGAGACGGTAGTACAGGGCAATGCAGGCTGGGACAATGCCAATGCCAATAAGGGCACGCCACATCTTATCCACGGCGACCTGGCACTCGCCAGTGCAGGTGGCGTACGAGGCGTACTTATTGAGGGTGCCCTTGAATCCGGTAGTGAGGCACACCATGACAATGGCACCACCGAGCTGGCCGAAACCTTGCATGGCGAAGACAGCACCCATCATGGCACCGCGCCACTTGGTGGTAGCGAACTCGGAGGTGATGATGGAAGACAACGGGTAGTCACCACCGATACCTGGATGTTGTGAGTGGAAGATCTGTCGAGTTCGCCCGAATCAACTTACCGATGCCCATCAATACACGCCAGAAAATGATAAGACCGACGACCGAAGTTCCCGGGCCGGGGCCAACAAGGGACTGTGCAAGAGTCGCAACAATAATGAGAATCAACTCAAGACCGTACATCTTCTTACGACCGACGATATCGGCAAGAGCTCCAAAGCCCACCTGTCCAATGACAGTACCAGCTGAGGTCGCCAGCTTAATAGCTGTGTCCTGGGGAGTGAGGAGAACACCCTTGTTGTCGTGCTTGTAGACGATACCCAACATGATCGTCAAAAGCGAAACGCAGAAGATATCGTAGCTGTCCGTAAAGAAACCCGTGCCGGCGACCAAGATGGCGCGAATGTGGTACCAGCCAAAAGGTGCCCTATCGATTTCGGCGAGCGCAAGACGACGGCGCTCATTGGGATCCTCAATGTGTGCGAAGTCATTGTTGAAGTTGTGGAAGCTGATTGCACGTTAGTATTGCTCTGGCTCTAAGGGTTGCCGCTGCAAACATACGCGGAGTTTCCACCAGCAGTCTTTGCGATTGCAGCCATGGCGATGCTTTGCCGAGCCGGATCGCCCAGAGAGTCAAGAGAATAAACGAGGCTTGACTTGCCGTGGTGGTAATGAAGAGAAGAGAGAAAGGCTTGGACGACCAGGGCTATCTCACTGCTATATATTATCTCGCATGTCTCAATAGCTCCTTCCACATGTTTGCAGCCCTTCGGCATAGCCAATCAGCGTCTGCGCTCGAAGCACGCAGTACAGAATTTGACAAGCCCGCGCGGACTCGCCGCGGTTTCAAACGCGCTCTCCATCGACTGGTTCGAGAAATCCGTAAGCCCAGTCCGCCACCGATGCTTGTCATTTGCTTGCGCTCGCGGCGCCGTCGCCAGATTCGGGGGTGCGTGGGGTAGGACGAGTGAAGTTGGGAAGTCGGGATGTTGGGATGGAGACCCTGGGGAAGCCAATCAATGGCCCCACGTGGTGCGCTAAAATAAGCCTAGAACATCTCAAGTTCGACTACTTCGTACCAATACCACGGCGTGAGATGTTACGGTTCGATGCGATGCTTCTGCGCGCGGAAGGATGGGCTTGGAGTGCTTGTGTGGAATTGTCATGACTGTGTGGCGCGCACATCAATTGCTTGGGGAATATCGGTGATGCTGAAGATCTCTGCGCATGTCTGGGCATCGATCTCGACGGCGGGAACATCACCCAACCACTTCACCACACCTCTCTCTGTCAGATCCACCGAGACAGTCGATGGCATTCGACTCTCCTGGTATGCTCGCATTTAGACATGAGTGTCCACGACACGCGTGGAACAGGGTTCGCGCAGTGTTGCCGCCAAGTATCCACAGTGAGCGCGTTCCTGGGACTTGGGTGTTGGCCGCGAAACTTCTGCTGACCATACCGCCGGCTCCGATGTATGCGATTCGGATCTTCTGATTGGTCCAAGTTCTACGAAATGCTTCCGGAAAGCGTCAGCCAGTGGATCCTCACATGGACTACCGCTGCAGCTGTTACGTCCGCGACGCTCATTCAGTTTTCATCACCCCACGCTCCAACAATATTGCTACTACTCGATCGAGGCTCTCGTTGCCACGATAAATTGTAGTGTGATCGAACTATTGCCAAAACTCCAAAGTGGTTAATCGATCATTTCTGAGGTCGAGAAGGAAACTAGCTGGCACGTAACTCGGCATACTTTCGGCACCGGGTTGTAGCTCCTAACGGACATCGTTGTTCCCTTTCCACTTCCAGAGGTTCCCATATACACGTCTTTCTCGAGTCCCAAATATTGGAGTATCAAGTCAAAGCACACGCCAAGGGCCATTCTCCTCAATAATCGCAAACCCGGAGCATAGCTCCCGCCTTCTGCACGTACAGCCGACTCCCAAACATGTCCACTCGATCGTGGTCGTCAGTCTCCGCTGATTTTCTTGGCCTCACTCTGCGTAGATCAGTGTCCGCGGAGCATGCCTACGAAGTTGACTTTTGAGCAGTAGCCAGTCATGTCTCGCTTGAACATCACGTTTCCGCATTTCAAATCGCATCGCACGGGAGGCGATGTACCTTTTCATTGCGAATTCTACTTTTCGATGCGTGTACCACGAGCAGCAACTATGACGACGATGCTAAGAATGACTAACTTCATAATCATAAAATCGATGCTGAACTGTCACCGACGATTAATGATTATAGGACTTTTAGTGCTCTGGTTCTCGTCCGCGTAGCCTTGGTAGCCAGCATATCGGTGGCGATTGCGCGTCTGACAATACACCTGCTCTAGAATTTCGAGGCCGTAATTGCTCTCTAGAGTGAAGTATCGCATGGTATCCATAATCAGACAGCTTCTATCAATTCACTATCACTCATTACTTCGATCAACTGAGGAACAAGATATATACACTCGAACAGAACCCTAATTTAATTATATACAATCACTCACAGCCAACTTCGACACCCTCATCTCCTCATCTCCTCATCGCCGCAACACCTATAATGCCTTCGGCTTCTTCGCATACGTCGGCTCAAGCGGCGGATCCGCATTCTTCACCAACATCTGCACATACTCATCGAACCACGCTCCCGCCGCCGGCGCACCATCAAGACCACACTGCCCATCGCTCTCACCACCCGGCTTGATCCACACTAAGCTATCGACGTGTGTATTGTTCGTCTTGGTGCCAGGCAACGGTCCAAACCCAGAGGGCGCAACATTACACCAATCACCCCACTCCTTCCTCGCGCCGGGCAAGTGCACGCGGCCCTGGTCGATGATGAAGTTCGAGGGCAGGCCGGCCGCTTCGAGATATGGGCTGAGCGAAGTGGCGTAGTGTGACTCGTCCCAGGAGGGAGAGTACTCGGTGTAGTTTTCGCGGACTTTGGCTTGGAAGGGGTTGTAGTTCGATACATTCGTTGAGTATCCCCGAATCTTCGCTGCTGGATTGATCTTCTTGGCCATATCAACGACCTTGGCGAAGATGGCCGCCGTGGGCGCAAGGTTATCGGCCCAGCCAAGCCAGCCGCCGTGCGCGGCGTCGATGTACAGAGATACGTTGGGGAACTGCAGCTTGGCGATGGCGTACGCGATGCCCTCCTCATACACAGGTGTTGCGGTAGCACAGAAAGGAATGCCCTGGTTCGTGATGGCATTGCCGAGGGAGTCGGGCTCGAGGACGATGGCGAAGTCGAGGTCGGGTGCTGATGATACAACTTTGGCGTAGGCGTCGATGAACTCGGTCTTGTAGAGGTTCAGGCCGTCGTTGGCGCTCGAAAGCTCGCCAGCGGACTCGCCAGCCGAGCAGTCTCTGTCGGGGAGGTTGTAAAGGACAAGACCGACGATAACGCGCTTGGGGCCCTTCCTCTGAGCGCGAGCCTCCTTGATGACGTCCTTGATACTGGAGACCATAGCACGGGTAGTGACCCAGTGGAACGTGGAGACCTTCTGCTGAACGGTACGTGTGCGGGCGGCATTGAGCGTGTCGTTGTTCGAGGTGAAAGCCGCGATGGTCTGGTCGAGCTTCTTGCCATACGACTGAACGACATAGCGGTCCTTGCCAGTCCATGGGTTGACAGTCACATTGCTTGGTGGCGCCGGAGGCTTTGGTGCAGCGGTGGCGGCGCCAGCGAGGGCAGCCGTGGCCAAGACGAATTGAGTGAGTTGCACCATGTTGAGGAGCTTGAGGAAAGCGAGTAGTTGATCTCAAGGTGGTGATGAGTCGGTACGAATGCGCAGGTACCCCAGACCTTAAGTACTAGGTTGACGAGGCCATGGCGTGCCTCTCGAAAGACGCACGCAATCATGTGCTGTGCCTCTAAGATGCTTGGTGCATTTCCCCACCCGGGCGTCTTCATCATTTGTCGTCTTCCATAGTCGGAATCGTCGGCCCGCCATAATGCTCAATTAGCACGGAAGTGTCCAAGTTCCTTGGGGCGAAATATTGGTAGTTGTCCCGTGGCGCCGCCTTCACCAGCGCTCGAACATCTAATTGTCAGATTAGCTTGTATGCAGCTTCATAGAACGAACGTTCCCCCAAGCACGATATAGCACCATGCATATCTACATGGTGCGGAGATTAGCCAAGACCATGCGCGCCGGGTAAGTCTACCCTACGTTAATCTACTCGCGCATTTTACCCGGGTCCTTACCCCAGATGTCATGAAACGTGATCCCCAGATCTTGGTCCTGGAGATGTGCATGATTGTGTCATTGGTCACACAAGATGAGCTAGTGTGGCATATATTGTGCTTAAGTGGGATGTGGCCTTGGATCATTTGGCCTTGCAGATGTCGATTTGCACACATTGTATAGAAGATTCGAGGGACCTTCTAGCGTGACTCTGATGGACAGGACCTGAGGATGAGGCTGAGTTATATGTTGCCGAGGTCTTGTGGAAAGTGAGATGCGGCATCGCAATGTATAGCGGTTGGAAATATGGTTCTTGCATGCAGCTCCGCCGCATCGAAGCGTGAGGTTGAATATGGCTCTTTCCACGTTGTATCAGCGAAGTAGTGTTAGGACTGAGACAGGGCTCGGGCCGCATTGCTCATGAAGCCTCGCTCTTCCGCACTGTTCAAGATGCTGGAACAGCGGGTGCCAGTATGAGGTGGAGGTTGGAGGAGAGATTCCGATCGCGCAAAGATCACGCTGCCGTGTGCGCGCTAGCCTTCGTCAGCAAAGGTCTGATTGGTTAACTGATGCTCTCACTGAATTGTGCCACCAAAGGCATCCACACATAGCCTTTCACAATTTACTCGAGAAATGATTGTTGATGGTGTAAATGTATGGCATTGGATTTTGACGTACCACTAGAAGTCATCATGATCTTAGTTTTTAACTCAAGATTTCTTCGTTTACGATACCCATTGTATAGGGATACAAGATCCTGTTCCATGGACCACTTCTTTCATATCCAACAATAACTCTAGGCATAATCAGGGCAGCCTTCCTATCCGTTCCTCGGTCTTGTATCTGATCGTCTGCCTCATGCTCCTACTTCCTACCTCTAAGACTTCTTCCACCCAACACCACACATCAGCCACCACTCTTCCCCGCCCTCACGCAGAAGCTGCTGCGAACAACACTCCCCAGTTTCCCGCAGGTTCACATACTCAAGGCGATTGATGCTTAGCCAAGCCTCTCCGCCAACTCCGAGATACGCTTCTCAGGACGCTCGGTCAGAAACACAGTTTTGAAGATCTTGCTGTTTCGATAATACCAATGCGGCTCCTCGCACGTGAACACTTGGTGCGTAGCAACATACCGCGCTGAGCCAGGGATCGCGGCAGCAGACGTGGAAGACGGCATCGTGAGGTTAATCGCACCAGTGTTTGGCTGGACGAGTTTAGGCGGTGCGCTGGATGTGGAAAACGAGACGGTGTGAACACGCAATGGCTTCTTCGAATCTGTCCAGCCTGCATCCGGTATTGGATGGAGCAGCAATATGTTGACAGCAGTCAGGTCTCGTCCACCAGGTGTCTTCCTGACTTCGAATGCCAAGTCACGACCGCCTGTTGCTAGGGAGGTGCGATCAGGCACAGCAATTTCTTGGAGCAAGAAATGCAGGCTAACATTGGTGGATGAGAAATCGAGATAAGGCTTCGTTTCGAAGGTGAAACTGATAGGATCAGGATCACCAACAAATTCATACCACGGGGCAAGATTGAGGCTGAAGGCCCAGCTGTAACCATTGAGGCGTATGATGTGCCGTTGCGAGGAAGATCGTCATGGTTGACAATATCATCTTTAACAATTTTCTGGTTATACGCCCTAGAGCCTTGACTGGAAATGTTGTGATCAGGCTGCAAATGTACGCGGGATGTCGGTGTATGAAGTCCCTTCTTGAGGAGGCTACCTCGAATCTTCGGTAGACTCCTGGAGGAGTAGTCCGGCTTCAACGACTCCTGTTCAGACCGCTTCAAGGGTGGCGAATCATGGAAGCTGTCGTATGAGTCGTTTTCAACGGGTTGCTCTACGCCAGTCATATCAGCGTCACCTTGCTCTTGCTTTCGCTTCGCGGAAGACTTCGACGGCTCCGCAAAATCGCCAGCTTGTGCCTGATCGGGCCCATAATTCTTCTGATCTTTATTAGCAGGGTTTGGTGACGTACTACAAGCCTCAGAAGTGAATTGATCTGGTGGCGAATGCTCCGCGTTGGGTTTTCTTTGATGGCGTCGGGGACTTCTCAGAGGCAGCACCCGCTCGATCAGAGCTATTGTCATCCTCTCTAGAAGTAATGGTCATATCGACATCATCTAGCACGTCTTGAAACGTGCCCTTGTCTGCATTTGATGCTTTCGGCATCCAAAATGGCTTGCGGCTGAAGTCCTCAGCCATAAACTCGAAGTCCATGGGGCTTGGGACCACATTAGGAAAGAAATTGTCCTTTTGAAACGCAACATTTTGGTAAGCTGAGTTTGATTTGTTCCGAGTAGGAGATTCCGGGTGCGATGCGCGAGACTGCGCTCGATGGGGCCGCTTGGGTACCTCTGGTGGTTGGGCTCGCCTGGTCGATTTATGTTCTGGAGTCGACATGGGCTTAATAGGCGATGGTCATGAGGGTGTATCATGACGGGCATAGAGTGGGCGGCCTGGACCATACGATGATGCAGTTCGGCTAGATCGTGGCCGAGGTGGTGCAGTGTATCGAGAGTGAGGAGGTTGAGTAGGACCATAAGCCGAGGTGTTTGAGGCTGCCTTCTGCTGTAACTCTTGCTGGTGTGAGGTCGGGTTTGATGGAGACTGTGACGCCTTCATTGGAGGTGATGTAGAATGGGGCTTTGCCGGCGCCTGATGCGGCTGGCCTTGCGAAGAACGAGCGGGTCGCGTGAACGCACCCGATGGTAAAGTTGTGTCATGAAGCGCACGTTTTCGATCGTTGGCAAGAACTTCGTAGGCATTATTGAGCTCTTTCATGCGCTCATCTGCTTCAGCCTTAGCCTGCACTGATGCCTTCGCGAGCTTGTCAGAATCAGTAAGAAGAGCAAGGCGGTGATAGGCTTTCTTGATCTGCTCGATAGGGGCAAACACATCGATGCCAAACATCTCATAATTCAGTGAAATGTCGGTCGCCACCACTGGCAGCGCAAGACCGGGTAGGAAGCAAATCAGTAGAGAGAATAGGGACTCTTCGAGCGACATCAATCTCGTTAAGATGGAGAGCAAGCTGTGTGGCGTTCATGTGGCGCAGGAAGTGGCGGTGTGACACGACCCATATCATGCATTCGACATGGATATGGACGAGCGGAAATATCTGGGTAACAGCGTCCACGCGTCAGTCGTGTAGATCGGGTGCGCGGTGGAAATGGCGGGAGGTCCTGTGCCAGTAGCTATCTGAATAGCTACAGATCTGCGATGGCTATGATCCAACAATTGAGAGGATGTCCTCAATATAAGCCCTATCCTTGTTCGGTGGACCATGTGTGACATCGTAAACCTGGTAGATGGGGGACGTGCAACATAGCCGCAGTCCACGGGCGTGTCACGATTCATGCCAAGCCACGGGTGGTAACCAAATATTGTAATACGATTAAAGCGTCTAGGGTGAATGTGCGCGATGTCAAAGGAGATTATCGTGCGAAGAACGTTGAGATGGCCCTGGACTGGTGGAAGTTGAGACAACCTCGCTTCCCTAATCTCCCCGCCATCTTAACTGTGCCAAGATCTTGGCAAATCCGCTTGGCGGAGCGGGCGATCTCCGCTTACAGCAGGACAAACCTGAGGATGCAGTATGGAGATGCAGTGTTCCCACCACTCAACACACATCACCTCCGCCATCCATTCGATCCTGTGCATCTTCATCTAACAGGCCGGGTACCTGATGGAGGCTGCTTGGGAGAGGATGCAGCATCACGACGTCGATATGCTCTGCGTCTACGGAAAGCGGCGTACCTGCACCCAGCCCGCGTTGCGCCACACCTCGATCATGGGCTGGTCCCGGAATAGTTGCATCTTGAGTCTGGATACTAACCGAGGACCTGGCCAGCAAGTCTGCTACTCTGATATGATGTCCTGCGTATAAACAGGATAGAAGTCACTGCGACTTTGCAGTCTCCAACGACTCTGAGATCCGCCACGTACACATCGGAACTTCAAGATGAAGCTCTCGATCCTGTCCTTCTTCACCTTTGCGCTAGCTGCATCCGCTGCACCAGCTGGCTGTGACTTCGACCTGGAAGGTTATGCCAAAGATAGTACGCAGCCCACGTGCACGATTTAGTTATGACACATGGACTGACTTAGCCTCCCATCTTCTAGACCCAATAGGACCAACAACTGGTGGTGCGCAAAAAGGCAGCACGAATGTCACCATCTCTACCGTTCCAGAATTCTTGGCTGCCATCAACGGAACAGCACCAAAGATCATCTACGCAAAGGTGTAACGGTTTAGGCCTTGCCCAGACCCACTCTAGTACGAGTTGGGATAGCTCATGTGCGGCAGTCTATATATGTAGCTCCGCCCACCTCAGGTAGTCAATTCAGCGCAGTCCTCCCCCTCCGTCCGTACCGTTACAAAAGGGAACGTTCAACTTCACTTCGCGGCCAAGAGTTGGATCGAACAAGTCCCTGATCGGAGTAGGGAAAGGTGCTTGGATTACCGGCGCGGGTTTGACCATTGTTAATGCCACAAACATCTGTAAGCAGTTGGTGTATCTTGTGTCTATTGTTCTGATCACCGAGAGGTCTGTGATCTAAGCTTATACACATAGAGTAGTAGGCTAATTGGTCGGCGGATTATCTACGTGACCATGCAAGGTACCCTGGGCTTACAACATCATCGTCCGTAATTTCGGCATTCGTGCAATCGTCGATGATGATGCGATCACGATTCAAAACAGCACACGAGTTTGGATCGATCACAACGAATTTACCTCTGGCAATTTTCCTGCAGCAGGCCCTGATGTATTCGACGGCCAAGTAGACATCATCCGTGCGAGCGACTGGATCACTGTCAGCTGGAACTACTTTCATGACCGTACGTAACGTCGACCTACGAAGTGCATGTGAGACATTTACTGACTTCGTATACCAACATTTAGACTGGAAGAGCTCCCTGGTTGGCAACAACGACCAGTTCAGGTCTATCGATTTCGGCCATCTGCACATATTCTATCATCACAACTATTGGAAGTACATGGGTACTCGTGGCCCAGCTGGCCGCTTCGGTCACCAGCACATTTACAGCAACTTGTACGAGGACTTTCTCTATCAGGCAATCCATAGTCGGAGCGATAATCAGGTATTGGTCGAAGGCAACGTCTTCAACGGCAGGACAAGGGAGGCGCTGTTGACTTACGGCCTTGTCATTCCCGAGGACAGTCCTAACACCTCACCTGACGGTGACTTCGAGATCGATGGATATGCCAATCTTGGTTCTAGTGAGTCATCCCTTGGTCATTACTAGGAGCGCACTGTTGCTGAACCTACTCTCAGAAAACGATTTTGGCGAAGCCACATTAAACATCACTCAAGTCGGCAACTTCACACGTGCACCTTACAAATTCAAGCTCACCCCATTGAAGCAGGTGAGCAAGGTCGTCAAGTCCGGCGTAGATCTTGGCCAGCTAAAGATATGCAAATGGCCCAGTGCTCAGGTAATGTAATGTAATGTAATGTTAGAGTTGCGAAACAAGCGTCGATATGTTTCACTAATCAAAGAGTTTTGTCTCGAACTTTTTTTTTTGGTTTTTGGTTATTCCTTAGCCTCAAGGTTCGTGCCACGAGATCAGATAAGATGTTTGATGGTTGTGGTCAAGCGGAGCCCCAATTCACGCTAGTTGCGCTAATAAGTTAAAGCGCCTGATTTCTTAGCTCCTGATTGGACCGGCCACGTCGCTACTACTCTTTACTTTCATGGGGGAGGGTGTACCGTGGTTCGCCTCGCTCTTTCTCACTCCGTTTCCCAACATTGTGTGCGACAAGTGGCCAGTGGGCCAGTAGGGCTCACAAGCTCTTTGTAACGCAGTCGGCCCGTCCCTCTTCCTTGTTCTCATCTTTCAACACCACCTTCACGTCAATCGGTCGCGTCAACACGCCTGTCACAGCGACAACTTTTCACGATGGCGACGCACTACGCAACGCTCCACATAAGCCCCAACGCGACAGCAGACGAGATAAAACAAGCTTATCGCAAGCTTCAGATTCAGAACCATCCGGACAAGACCAAGGGCTTGCCAGAAGCAAAACGCGACGAAGCCTTGGCAATTAGCAAAGCAGCAAATGTGGCATATGAGACACTTGCAGATCCAGAACTTCGCGCCTTCTACGACCAAACGCTACTGCATCCAGCCAAGAAGCAGCGCTCTGGCGGTGAAAGGACATCTCCAAGTTTCAACAGACCACCCACACCCCGACCTTCTCCAGAAACTCCACCTTCGCCACCAGAGCCGCCGCTACCTCGAAGCCTTAGAGTCGATGACAACAACTGGAATGTCACCATCGATGTTAAAGGGAAATTCGAGCCGTACGAATGGGAATCAAAGTTCGTTTTCACCGATGAGCACAAAGTTTTTGTTTTCATGAAAGTTCGCAAGCACCCCACAGCGCTAGCGTATGGCACACCAGATGTCCGACTTTCGGTAAGAGGTACGCCTCAAGATAGAAAGATACGGAAGGTCGAGTCATTACACCGACACCGCATGACTTCATTCGGACCAGAAGAGCAATTTCTTGTCACAATCTTCACCTCGAGACGCACCATTGGCGAATTGAAAGACCAATTCTGCAGCGAGTCGTTACACTGGAGATTTTCTTGGGATCTCGTGCCGGGGAATCTACACCCAATGTTCAAGCCGGAAGATGGTGCCCGTACGTACGGCTCATGTCTCATCTTCATGACGAAGCCACCGCACCAGAAGGCACTATTCAACTACAAGCCCTGCCACGCCGACAATCCTCGATTCATCCTTCTTGAAGATAAGGATCTCAAGTCGCCCGCGGGCATGCCTCTCCAACTCAAGGATTGGGAGCACTCATCAGGTGCGAACGAGAAAACCTGGGCTGAGACGACGAAGGTGGCGTGGAATGAAGATGATGCGAAATTGTGGAGGATCGCTGCTTTCGGATGGCTACCCAAGGGCTATGGGAAGGACGAGACATTCACGAAAGACTTTCACGAGTGGTGATTTCACCTTTATTGCTTGTTCACGACAGAAAAAAGCGGGACTAGTAGGCCGCCTCCTCACAAATTTCTCACACGCTGGTAAATCACCCTCGGTCTCATCACTCGATTTACAACCGCCCATCAACTCCAAAGTCCACAGTTGCTCAACCTTACTCCTGAAGCACTCCAACACAGCCTTTCAAGCGACCGAGATGAGTACGTCGATGCAAAATCACTACGATATCCTCGGTGTGAGCCGCAATGCCAGCACGCTGGATATCAAAGGTGCTTACAGCCGGATCCTGCAGTCCAACCATCCGGAACGTACAGGACTTCATGGTCCATCTGCAAAGACGCAAGCGGACAAGCTCATCCGCGCGGCGAACGCGGCATGGGCCGTACTCTCAAACCCCATCACGAAAGAAATGTATGACCGTACCTTACCGCCTAAAATGCCATGGAGTCAGTATGCCACCAGCCCCAGTGGTGGGTTGGGCGCACGACCACCGTCTCCTTCCAAAGCGCGCGCAGACGAGCCACGACTCACCGACAATCATTCACACAGTGAGGTGAAGGGGAAGGAAGCTGAGTTCCGTACAATGAAAACCTCAGCCGGCACTCTTGTGAATATCAAGATCAGCAATTGGCGCCTTGACATCCTCTTCTCCAAGAAGTTCCGCTTCATCAACGACGTCTCTGAGCTCTCCGATCCCACCAAAACATCCGACATCGTGAGTTTCGAGATTGGTCTCGAGCGGGACAAAAATGCAAACGAAGTATGCGACCCAACCATCAATGAGCTGACGATCAAAGTCCAAGAAGTGCCGGGCAAGCTGCACATTAGCAACATTCAAACGATCTTCCGTGAGTTGAGTGCACGCACGACTAGCTTGATCATCACTCTGACTGCAACTAACATGCCCTGGCTCATTCAGCGCACTCTACCGTGGGAATTTGGCTTTGAATTTGACATGAACAACCAGTTCGCCACCATAAATCGGCAGCGTGCGACGTGTATGATATTCAGCGTCGAGGAGCCACCGCTGGAAGTGCAGACTGGTCGTGGTATTGGTACGCCGGAACATGTCCTGAAAGAAGATGAGTTGAAGGCGAACGCTTGGTGTGTGCTGGGTGATGATCGGTTGTGCACGGTGATGTATGGAAGTGGTAGGGTGGAGATGTGGGGGTTGGTGGCGGTGGGGTATAGGAAGGGAGCGAGGCTTGGTGCGTTTGTGTAGGCCTGAGGGTGGTAACCTAGTAGATATATATGAACCGGACGGAGGCTAACTTATGTAGACAATGATGATGTGATGCCTAATCCACCTGAAAAAACACGATATTTTGCAAAATCGCCATCTCTCCCGTCTTCACTCAATCATGCCTTGTTCGCTTAGCTATCAAACGACAGGCGTGAGCTTATCAAGCGCATGAGTCTCAACTTGCCACCGATCATCAGTATATCCGCCAGTGAAATAAGCCTTGGCCTGAGCATTATTCCTAAAGATCCACTCCAACCAGTTCAAGCCCGCTTTCCCAAATTTACCGCCATTGGCCTCGTTCAAAGTGCCGCCATGACCAACACTCAAATTGCCTTTCCACGATAGCGTATCTGCGTGAAGAGCCCTTAAAGTCTCTTTCGCCCTGGATCTCATCGTTAGCAGAGTACCGTGCATCTGGATACATAACATGACCCCGACAAGTTGTCCTTATAATCGCGCGTACTCACATTCGCATATGCAATATCCCCACTCTCGCCCAACACATACAGAATCGGTTTCGCAAACGTACTCGCCGCCGTATAATTCGTCAACAACCCACTCGAGAAAATGCCCACCGGCGCAACCCTGCTATCCCAAATCTACGCATATGCCTCAATCGCACCACAACTAAAGCCCGCAATTATCATCTTCTTCGAGTCAACATTGGCGTATTCGCCTTTGCCGGCATTCGCTACCACTCAGTCGATGCTATCGCTCATTAACTTCGCGGTTGTTGACCCAGACTGCTTGGGCCCGCCCGACGCGATGACGAGGTAGCCGTAGGATGCTATCTGTTGGAGGAGAGCGACGTTGGAAGTGCCTTCGGGGGAGCAGCCGCCGTTGCCCCAGAGGACCACGGGGAGAGAGACGTTGCCTGATTTGCTTGGGATGGAAGGGTCGATTCGATTTTGTAGGTCTGGAAATATGTTAGTGTGGTGGATGGGTGCAAGGAGGATAGGATGGGTGTGCGCCAGGGCCATAGGGACCGTTGCCGCTACCGCTTTGTCGAGTGTCGAGCTCGAGAGGAATGGAGAGGGCTACGCATGCGAAGGCTGAAAGTACGAGAGTAGTGAATTTCATGGCGCTGGATCCTAGGAGTGGAACTGATGTCCATGGACCGTCTTGAGTCTTTCTAGTATATTCATCACTTTCTCTTCTCTCTTATACAGGCAACATTTGACCCGGTGGTCGACACTTCATTGCAGCTAAGCCAACCCACACTGCCACGAGCACGTCGTATAGCCGGTGGACGAGTGTATCGTACAGTTTCCCGTTGCGAGATCGTTCGCGGCAATCGAGCGTAGCAATCGTCGATATCTACTGAGATAGCGTGCATGGAGATTGAGGTTTGCGGGGTGCATGCCAGCACGTTGCATCAGGTTGCCCGATTGGTTTCTTCATTTTTTGAGTTCTCGTCGCTGATTGGTTGGTTGTCATTGGACGAAACTGGTTCTGAGATGACCACAACCATGTTGTGGTGCGGTAACGATCTCCACAAATTACCCCAAATTTTCGTACCTGCCGGTGGTTGTAAAGTCGAACTTCTGCTTGGGGTACAATAAATTTCTTGACTTCACTTTGTGGGCGTGAAGTCTCCCATATCTGTGACAAATTCGAAAGGTCGACTCAGGGCAATATGATTGCGTCTTCTATCACGATTCTACCTGTCGTAGAATCTGTAGAAAATCCTCCCGACGCACATGCATTCGCGTAGCATTCAGGTGAACGGCTCCATCGATCTCGCTAAGCTTGCCCGAATGTGCAGAGATACTGTGCAGGTGACTTTCGTTATATGAAGTGGGAAAAGCGAGCATCAAACATGCGGGGTTGTGGCCTGTCAGTTGGTGTTAATCTGCCTGAACTGACACTACTTCCCACTTTTTCCCACATACGCGCACCTTTTCCCCTGCTTTCCAACTTGTTTTCCCTTCATGTATCAGGACGCTCATAAACGTTGCTTGAGGACTTTCCCTCTATGTTCTTGTTTCATCCTATGTGAAGACGACCAGGTTGGGGAAATATTGGCGGCTGTGATTGTCTGAAGCAAGGCCTGAGCGGAGAATTGTCGACGCATGGTAGATAAGGGAGTAATGTGAAGACAAAAGGTGGAAAAACAGAGCAATTGGCTGGGAGGAAGCTGATGTGATACATTTGTCAGTCGATCCCCGGTGTTCATGCCTCAGTAGGCTTTTCTTCGTGATGACGAAACGAACGTACCAGCCTCGCAGACCTTGCCTCAATCTCGACGCATCAATCGACTGCCATACCAGCCACACACTTGCTTATCCTTGCATGGAATTCCATGCTGCCTGTTGAGGCCAATCCGTCAGCCATTGCCGCTGCTCCGTGGGTAGTGGGTCCCCCTTTGCCGGATGATTCACCATTAGCACCTGTTCTGACTAAAGATTCCCAAAATTGCTTAAACGACTGTTTGCTACGGTCTTCGTCGTCGGAGAGCTAGAACAGCAGGAAGTTAGAGTGAAATAAAATCATTACCTCGATTGATGTCAAAGATGACGAAGCCCGATCGAGGAGAATGTTGCAAGAGGCTAGTTCCAAAGAGGAAACTACCGAGGCTAATTCCGATCCGTGGAACTCCACTGTGCGCCACACGACGTCGTCCACTACAGCAGCGAATAACGCGCAGCATGCCCGATTGGCTTTGAAACTACTGTCGGACGAGCGACTGCCCGGTGGCCTAAAGGTAAGCTTGCGAGTAGGCGTGGGTTGCGTTGCACCATAGTGAGGGGTATGTGTGAGTATATGTACGCCTCGGAACCCCAGAGTAATTATCTTCTTTCACGTCTCGCAATTGTCGTGACGAGCTTCATATAGGCGGCTGTGAAGTATTTATTTGATTAGTGTTTTCCCCACATCTCACATCGCCACCTCCACACATCCTCGGCCGAGCCGCGTACCTGCATTCCCATCGCTTGCGTCAGCGACCTGCGACCTCAGAATTTCCACATACGGCCAACAATCCGGCCACAATCACTCATCACCAGCTACAATCACTCATCACGATGAGCACCCGAACCAACGGTACCGCGAACGGGTCTGCCCGCTCCGACACCGACTTCGACGTCCTCGTCATTGGCGGCGGCATCTCAGGCATAAACTCTGCGTACCGCATTTCGACGCAGCTGCCCGACGCAAACTTCGCCGTCTTCGAAGCGCGACACGAAATCGGCGGAACATGGAGCCAGTTCAAGTACCCTGGTGTCCGCAGCGATTCGGATCTGCATACGTTTGGCTTCCCGTTCAACCCGTGGAAGAGCAGCAATACAATTGCGAGCGGCGAGAGCATACTCGAGTACATGCACGAGACGGTGCAGAAATTCGATCTTGAGAAGTACTTCAGATTCGGACACAAGGTTGTCGCATCCGATTGGCGGGATGCAGAGCAGAAGTGGAGGGTCGAGGTCGAGGTTGGCCAAGGCGCTGAACAGAGAAGGGTGGTGTATTGGACTAAGTGGCTCATACTCGGTACGGGGTATTATAGCTATGAGAAACCACATGAGGCGAAGATTCCGGGAATGGCAAACTTTGAGGGAAGGGTTGCCCATCCGCAGTTTTGGCCGCAAGATCTTGAGTACAAGGATAAGAAGATTGTGGTGATTGGATCGGGAGCAACGGCGATTACTTTGTTGCCTGCACTGGTGGATGAAGGCGCGAGCCAGGTCACGCAGTTGCAAAGAAGTCCGAGTTATGTCATGAATGCGCCGCAGGATAAGCCTGATGAAGCGGGATGGATGAAGACGATTCTGCCTGCTTGGGCGTACTCGAAGTGGCTGCGTAAGTGTATTCCCGTGACCGCAGCCTTAGGAACGGTCTGCTAACATCACCCTCACAGGCTTCATACACACCCTTGTCCCAATCCTCCTCTACAACTTCTGCATTTACTTCCCCATTCGAGCCCAGAACTTCATCCGCTCCGAAGCCAAGAAACAACTTCCCGCTGACTTTGCCATGGACCCGAATCTAAAGCCTGGCTACAACCCATGGACTCAGCGTCTCTGCTACTGCCCCGATGGCGACTACTTCAAGTGCTTTGAGTCAGGGCGTGCAAAGATTGTTACCGACACGATCAAGACGGTCACCAAGGACGGCATCGAGTTAACTTCTGGCAATAAGCTGGACGCCGACATCATCGTAACAGCAACGGGTCTGCAACTCCAGCTATTCGGCGCAATGAAGGTCTCCGTGAATGGCAAACCAGCGGATATTCCCAATCAGTATCTCTGGCGCTTTGCAATGATCACATCGATCCCGAACTTCGGTAACATTATTGGCTACTGGAATCACTCTTGGACACTTGGCTCTGACACTTCTGTACACCTGTTCATCCGGATCATCAAGCGCATGAACGAGCAAGGATATACAAAGGTGCGCCCAGAGCTGAGCGAAGAGGACAAGAAGCGCGAAGATGTTGCTGCGAGTCCGTTGTCCAGTACGTACGTAAAGAATGGCATTGCGTACTTACCCAAATGTAAGGATGGAGGCGCATGGGGGCCGAGGTCGAATTACTTCTTAGATAGGTGGAGGGCGGAGAGGTGTGATTTGACAGAGGGGTTGAAGTGGGAGAAGGTCAGCACATAGTGTAACCACGTGGCTGAAGTCACATGTTATCCTATTGTAGTAGGCACTACCCTGTGGGCAAGTGCACTTACCTCTGAGCCGAGCGCTCCTGGAACATCACAATCACAACACGACAACAGATAGCAATACAATCGTTGATCACAGCCTCCACCCGACACTGCTCACGCAGTTACACATAGAGTGTTGTCAGGTGAATAGGTGGGGAGGGAGACGTTGTGAGTTGAAGTACTCTTTATGCACACAGTCATAGGGTTGGAGATCTATGTAGGTCATAGGGCAGAGGCACTTTTTCCATGCAGAGAACGGTCTGTTCATACACGTCCAGCATCGATTTCCCCCATGACTGACTCGTGCTTTCGCTCAACGGCTTCCGCACTCGCATTCGCGCGATCGACTCCCCAATTGCGCAACTACCACAACCTTCCGCGAATTAACAACGCGTCACTGATTCAATCGCTGCCTTACCGAGCGGTTCTAGCCGTTCGCAGAAATGAGGTGAGGATGAGGCTCTGTTTCGAAACCTGTCATCGCGGAAGCTAGCGTTTCGAAACAATCATCCACCAATCACGCAACATGCTCTGACCCATATCAACTCAAAGAAGCCTTTGCCGTGCTACGCCGTTCATGCGTTTCTATGGACATTGTCAAGCCTTGCCGCAGCTTCGCGGCGGTGATGCTTGTCTGAGTATGGAAGCACGCGGGATCTGAAACTTTGCGATAGGACGGGAAGCCGGCTGAGATTATGTTTGTATGCGCGCTGTGCGCTGGGGTATAAGTACATGCGTCTGTACCTGCTGCTTGTATTCTTCAGCGCTTCACTCTTTTCCAGCTTAATACTTTCGTTTCCAACGTACATTCATTTGAACATAGATACAGGCATGTCTTCCCTACTCTTCACCGCGAGCATGCTCGCCGCCGTCACTTCCGCCTACACCGTCGTCAACGTGCCCACCCCCTTCATGCAGAAGAACATCGACCCCATCGTCTTTCCCGGCTCCTACTCGCAGTCCCATCTGCACTCCTTCTACGGCTCCGACGCTGTCACCGCAAACACCAATTCCTCCGCCGAACTGGAAGCTGGCTGCACGAACGCCGAAAACCCCAACGATCTTAGCACATACTGGGTCCCAACAGTCCTGTACACTACCGACTCAGGCAAAACCTACAAGCCCGCGCCCGTCATGCGTTTCAGCGCATACTACAACCTAGGCGAGACGCCCGCCGAGATCGCCATCCCGCAGAACCTGAAAATGGTCGCTGGAAAGGCGACCGCGACAACCGCAGCAGACCAGATTGCGAACGCCCAGTCGGAGTGGTTCTGCGAGGGCGATGCTGCAAGTGCGCTTGATGCGAATGGGTTTCCGAGTAAGACGTGCAGCACGCATCTACAGCAGCTCTTGTACTTCCCGCAGTGCGTGAACCCCACGACGCTCGAGACGGCATACAAAAACAAGCGCGGTGGGTCGTGTCCCTCGGGTATGAAAGCCATCCCGCAATTGCGGTTTTCCATCCGGTACGACTTGCGCAAGGCGGTGCCTAACGGCTGGTCCGGCACAGCCCCTGTCAAGCTTGCGTGCGGCAATGCGTACTGCAGCCATGGCGACTTCTTCAATGGGTGGATGGAAGATGCGGCGCAGAATATGGTGGCTACAACTAAGAGTAAGATGGAGTTTAGTGGTGTGGATGGCAAATTGGGATCGTATAAGGCGGGCTCGACTTGCAAGTCTGCTGATGCGGAGCCGGATAAGGGCACCAGCGACTATGCAGCGAGTGTCGCGGCTATGAGCAAAAGATCTATTGGCAGGTGGGCTGCTGAGACGATCAAGCGATTTGCGTGAGGCGGTGGTCGAGGGTAACTTCTTTGTACAAAATTTGGTTGTTGGGTCTGGGTGAGGCGAGGGCTTTGTGGGTTGACTTGTACATTCTTTCCCCTCTACGCTGACGGAATTTAATCCGTTCTTGATTTAAAAACGACATTCAGGTTCAGAAATCCCTTAAAACAGCCCCGTCTCTTGTGCGTCGTATCATTCCGGCATTGGCTTTAAAGTCATACCGAAGTACAATATGTCAAAAGGATTTTGCCGGATACCTTTCCTGGTGCTCGGCTGGTTCATGTTGAACTCCAGCTCATGCGCGAGAGTTGTTGACATTCGCGTCGCAAGATCACCCGAGATAGAAAGATACAGTCCAAGATGAAGTTACTTTGTAAAGAGCTGCAGGAGTTGCGACTATTGGGAAAGCACGTTCTTGAGTGCTGATAAATAGAATGCCCCGCATCGTGCAACCAGCCTATTGCATCACCCGCTGGTGGGGCACTCGATGACGAACGATGCATGATTAATCACGAAACACACGTCAAAGCTGACGAGTGAGTTGCAATGATATATATAAGACGCGAGCGAAGAAGACTGCACCTTGCAATTACTATTCTGTACAACACATTGACTTGCAACTTCCAGATTCCTTGATATCGACAACCACCACACATCATGTCCTACCAACTCTACACAGATGAGACCCCAGGAGAGGTCAAGAACGCCAAGGGCCTGCATCTGATCACACAAAACACGCCCAATGGTCAAGCGGTGCAGATTTTCCTTGAAGAATTGAAGGATGCATACGGCACGGAGTGGACCACGTCCGTCATTGATATCTCGTATGCACCATCCTCAACATCACGTGAAATCGTCTCTAATGCTCTCAAGCACAAACGTCCAAAAGTCAGACTGGTTCCTCCATCTCGACCCCAATGGTACTCACCCCAAACTAGCCAAAAGTTTACCACTTCCTAACCATTTCAGGCCGGATCCCCGTCCTCGTCGACAACACCCAATCCACCCCCTTCACGGTCCACGAAACCTCCGCCGAGCTCTTCTACCTGCTCAAATTCGCCGACAAGCAAGACAAATTCGGCTTCACCGATGACCTTGAGCGCAATCAAGCTCTCCAATGGACGTTTTTCTGGCACGGCAGCGGCGCCCCGTATCAGGGCCAAGTGAACCACTTTTCTCGCGCGGCTCCGGAGAAGATCCCGTATGCGATTACGCGGTTTAGGAATGAGACGTTGAGGGTTTTTGGTGTGCTGGAGATCCAGTTAAGTGGGAAGTATACTGGTGAGCCGAGAGAGTAAGTGTTCAACTGATGCTATTGAGGTGTTTATGACGGGTTGGGCTGACAGATTGTAGATATCTTGCGGGTAAGGGCAAGGGCAAATATTCGGTTGCGGACGTGAAAACTTGGCCGTGGGTTAAGAATTGGGAGAAGAGCGGGTTCACGAAAGACGAGGTTAAGGACTTTCCGCATCTGCTGAAGTGGATCGATCGCATTGCGGAAAGACCGGCTGTTCAGAGGGGCATTGGGGAGGCGTATGCGGTGAAGACTATCTGAAGGATCATCAGAGTTGCAGTAGAACCATGAAGATATGCTCGAACATGGCGAACCTGACGGTATGGCGCAATGCATACAATCACATGACCCGTCTCATACCTCCCCTTTCTTCGCAGCAAATTACTCCCTCCTAAGCACAATAACCTCCCCCTCACTACTACTATCACTACTAACATACATCCGTCCCCACTTACCCCTCGCAATCCCCACGGGTCTAAAGCACTGCGTCGTCGAACACTTTCCCTCGTCCTCATTCCACAAAATCTGGTTCCAAGCCTCACTCCCACTATTCGGCGGTGCAAGCGGCGCATACCCCACGCTGGTCTTGTTAAATGGGACTTCGACAATCTTGTATCCTGAGGAGGGCGAGCGATTCCAACTGCCGTGGAAGGCGATGTACAAGCTAGTGTAGTTCGCGTTGAAGGATGCATCGAGAGGCGCAGAATGTGCGGGAAGAGAGAGACGTGCTGGAATGCTTTCGGTATCGCAGGTGGAGTCTGTGAAGGTTGCGTTTGGTTCGAGCACGAACTGATCGCCGATGACGAACTTGCGGTCTGTGATTGCGTCGGGAGTTGAGACGGTGTAGCATGTTGGATAGCCGTATCAGTTGTTATTCTTGATGGATGGGTCGCCGAGGTAGTTTAGTTCGTCGGCCGGATTGTCGGCGTGGATGTCGATTGAGGTGTTGTTGATGGTGCGGTGGATTTTGTCGGATGAGTTTTCGACGCCCCAGAGCCTGGGAAATGTGAGTTGGATGTGTAAAGTAAGTGTGCGAGCAACTTACATTCCGTCGCCATCGAATGCTGGACCGACTTGGTTCCGCAGGCCGTAGCCCATCTGGTATCCACCCGCAGCATAGTTATAGCCAATTGCTGGTACTTTGGTGAGGTCGAAGACTTTGACCATCGAGCGGCCGATCTTCGGATCGGCTGCTCCGTAGTCGTAATCATCATTCGACCCATGTGAGACAAGAAGTAAATTGGGATGTTTTGGCGGTATGACGAAAGTCCTTGTGACATGACCTTTGCTATCGAAACCCGTGACGATAGCCGTCGAGTTGGCGGACACGGTCATAGTCACGGCATCGTAGCTCCATGTATACACGGAAGTTGCAGAACTCGCAAAAAGTGTCTTGCCATCGAGACTTAGCACAATACCGTGATTGAGATTAGCCTGTCTGATCAACGTCTTCGAGGAGGAAAAGCAGCTGTCGTGTTGGATCTCGTGTACTGTCACGCCGAAATCATTCTGGACAAGCAGAATGTAACGTTTTGGGCCTTGCCCAGATCCACTCTAGTACGAGTTGGGATAGCTCATGTACGGCCATGTATATAAGCAGTTCTACCCACCTCAGATAGTCAATTAAGCGCAGTCCTCCCCCTCCGTACCGTTACACAGAAGATGACCCGCGCTGTCGAAGATGAGACCACGAGGTTGCGTAAGGCCACTAGCGACCTTCGTAGCCTTCCAGCCTTGAGCTGTCTTGACCGGAAATGCGAGGGATTCGGAACCCATACATGAAGAAGGCACGCCGGTCTGTGTTGGCTGTGATGTTGCTAATGGGATTATGCTAGTGCTAAGCGGGGTGGGCCGTGTGCTCACGATCGAGCTTGGAATTGGAGGAGTATCTTGGATCAAGTTGGCGGCCACCAGCTTGTCGAAGTCAGTATTCTGGCCCTGCGTGAGGTCTAATTTGTAATTGTCGAACGAGTTGTGGACGTTAAATGTCGACCGATTGTTTGCCGGCTGAGCAAGAGCTTTGGCCGCCAATCCGTAGGCGAACTTTTGCGCAATCGTTGTAGGGTCTATCTATACCAGCTTTCCATCAACATCGTGCCACTGCGAGCACCCTCTACATCGCACGTTGAGCGTCCAGTGTGTGTCATTGTATCCAGTGCCTTTGATGTAGGAGTACTCCACTCTATCATATGGCTGTGGTAAGCTTCAACCACTTTGATGTATGTGTTAATCACCTTAATTTGACAAAAGAAGACTCACAAAGCCATCCTGGATGGGTATATTGCGGTAATCGGAGCATTGTTCACCCATCTGAGGGTCAGTGGCACATGAGGCATCGTTCCTCCCCATGAGAATCCTACCCAGCCATTCGTCCTCGGCGATATAATCTACAAGACCGTGTCAAATGGCGCCGTCGTTGTCTCCGGTAATGCAATGCCAAAAGTGATATCGTTCGTGCCCGTCCATCCTGAGTAACATATTGAAGTCGCCGGATCGCAGTAGCGCTTCGTCGTTTGCGCTAACGCTGTGCCGAAAAGTCAACATAAGTACACCAAGCAAGCTAAGAGATCACATACATATGCTGAAGGTAGCTGCTACGCCTAGCACTACGTCAAGAGTTCTCATGGTGGGCCAGGAGAAGAGACAGGGTGCTGAAAGCAGTTCGTGTAAATTCGAGCATGGTTTCTTTTTGACATTCAAATGCAAATCATCAGTGCGCAAATTTTTGGGCTTGTGCCTGAAGATTGATTGGTGTTCTCAAATGACCGTGATCACTCGTGCTGATAATGACGAGGTAATATGGCCCAACATGGCCAACTCCGTCGTTGCAATTGCACATCATGCCATAATTGTGCACGAGCACCTTGCAGCAAGCTCTGTTAGGGACCGCTCAGGCAATCAATGATATGTGGAGGCACCAAAGCCGTTACGGTTCCGCCGGTGGTACAATCGTGCGGGGTGTGGGGTGGTTGCCCTTAATGATCAAGACATTGTTCTCAGCGGAGAAAAGATGGTCGCAACCCAGATATGTACATGCCATCGAAGACTGAGAATCGCGTGATGAGGTACTTGAAACCAGGTCGTGGGACTCACTCCAAGGTCTGCTAGCCCGGAATATGGTCTTGTAAAGCCCAGATACCAAGACACTAATCAAGGTACGTTCCAGAATATACGACACTTCTCGTGTAATGAGCAGAATACTAATTTTCCGTGAGATGTAGATGAATGTGGTGTATGAGGAGACGTTTGAAAGCGATGTGGTGCTGTCTATCGCGCGAGGATCGGCAACAGGGCAGAATAGTTGAATTCGGCAGTTTAGCCACGAGACCTTCATACAGGAGACGATGTGATCGTCAGTTGTTGGTGGGCAATCACCAGCTTCCATCTCCTTTCGTGTATGTTATTTGCCTGGTCCATCCAGGGAGGTAATTATTTCAACGGAGGATTTGCGACGCGATTCTTTCGACACGTCGCATTGTGGCAAGTCAGTTGTCTTAGAGCCATCATTGTGGTTAGCAGGTCGCGCTGTTCATTGGGACAGTTCATGCTCTCGCTAGCGTCGCGTATGGAATGCTTCAGGTAAGTGGCAGCCGTCATGCGTGGGGTCGATGATGAGGACAAAAGAGCCGTAGAGAGCAAGAAGTCGCGTTGCTGCTATTCACGCACGAACCCTCCCATCATGAGCTAATGGATGTTGTTTCATACTTGACATGCGTGAATATGGCAGATGACTTTTCATATGCTCAGGTCACCATAGCTTGCAATAGTTTCCAAATCTATATCTTAGCCTTCGCCGGCGCCGTAACCCTCTTCCCATGCACATAGCAAATCCCCCTGATCTTCTCCGCCGCCTCGCCCCAAAGCTCATTCCTCAGTAGACTATACACGCCCATCTTGCTCTTGCCTTGTATACTCCTCGCATTCTTCAATGCCACCCCCAGCATCTCCTTCGGATCCGCAATCTCGTCCACGATGCCGTCCTCGAGAGCTTCTTTGCCCGTCCACTTGTGTGCTTCAAGGAGCATTTTGCGCGCGATTTGAGGCCGCAGTTTCAGGCGTGGGAGAAAGCCGATGCCGGGAAAGTGTAATCCGAGGTTGACAGGTGGCATGGAGAAGAAGCCGCGTTTGGAGTTCATGATGCGGTAGTCGTGTGAGAGGGCAAAGGGGCAGGCGCCGCCAAAGGTGTGGCCGGTGAGGAGGGCAATGGTGGGGAAAGGGTAGTCGAGGAGCGTTGCCAGTAACTTCATATGGTCAGCGTCGTATTCAAGGCTGTTTCAGATGAGGTGCAAGGTTGGATCTTCGTTCGCGGCGTAGGTGATCGAATCAATATGATCAACATACAGGAAAGAACCCATCGCTATTCGCGAATGGGTTTGAATCAGATTCATCGAGCTCAAGACCAGTACACCAGAACTTCTCGTCGTTGCCTCTTGTGATCACACATCCTTCCGAATCTGGCCCAAGCTCTGTCTCAATGTCTCGAAGAGCTCTTATAATCTCTTGCGCGAAGCGTACATTTAGGCGATTCTCTGGCGGCTTTTGCATTGTAATCACGAAGACACGATCATATTGGTCGACGCGCAAGTCCTTGTACGGACCTAATGCCATTGTGTCCGATGGATGGAAGATATGACGCAGTCGCTTACTGCAGGACCCGGTGGCTTTGAAATCAATTAGATGTGCTTAACAGCGCTGAAAGCAACTGCTGTTCAGTAAGCAATCGCTATCGCAGTCGTCGATGACGTTCTGGAAGCTCCGTGGTGTTCTCCAATGTCGGGTGCTGAGCCTCGGCATGCGGCTGCGGAGAATGTGGGGAAATGTCCCTGTCATTCCGCACGGCAAAGTTCGGTAAATTATGACCGGACGCGACGCGACTGACTCGCTTTACCAAAGAAGGCACAATCGCGCACCGAGGCACCTTCCGCGAGGCTCGTGGGCTGGGATTGAACATGAGATAGTCGTACCCGAATTTGGGGTACGCTGTGTAGCATGTCTCAAATCACCATCCCAGTCCCTGATCCCAATCGACTGTCAGCCAGTTTCCCACGCCGTATGGCCCGAACCATTCTTGCGGTTGCAATAAAGTTGGCTCGAGCGATACGCCTGTCGTGATATTGTTATTTATCATTTGTTGTTGCACGGCTGCGTTGGACGCCATGTCGAGATCCAAGGGCTGATTGTTCGGTATCCTCAAACCCTGCAATATGCCCGCCATCTCCAGTTCTCGTGGAGCGATAGGCGCTACTTGGGGTAGTCTTTGGTGGATGGGATGCCACATGCGGCACAAATCCGGCCCAAAGTCTGAAAAAAACTGCGCCGTGGTGTTGGGAAAATTGATCTCGGAAAATTGTCCGATTTGTGGCCGCTGCTGTACCTTCTCGCGCACGTCCATCAAGTGCTTCAGACTTCCAATGGCTGTTGGCCACCTCTTGCTCAACTCCTCTAACGCGCGGGCTACGATCTCAAGATTCTCTTCAGCTAGATGCGCCATGTCTGAATATCGATAGCAGGAAAGTTGGGCCATGCCTGCCGTAAGACAGTAGAAAGTGAAAATAGGTCCTAGGTAGCGAAGCTCGTCTCTTGCCATGAAATCTTCGAAAATCCCTGCAACATATGACGAAGCGAGCAGCGAGGCCGTAGACGGCGCCAGCTTAGGATCGGTTGGACGATTGAGGATGATAAGCGTAATGAAGTACTGCAAGTGTATCTGCCGCGCTTCAAAGTTGTACGGTCTTAGTGGTCTTCTCTCGGTCGATCGACAGAGTTGTAACTGATCGGGGAGCGTTTTGACCCATCTGAAGAGTCTGTCCTCGAGCGATTTCCTGTGTTCTTGGAGGCCATGTTTGCGTAAATAGCTTTGCGTGAGATCACCTGCATTCGTAGTTAGAACCGCATTCAGATGTAATAGTGAAGTTGACAACATGGCGCAATTTCTAAGCATAAGAACATACCAAGAATGCAAGAGATTCCCACGTATGAAGAGAAAAGCTCAGCTGCAGCAGTTACGCCATCAAAATCCATCACGGATATGGGCGACACATCTGCAAGCTTCAGGTCGATGGCTCGTGGTCGACCATGGCCCGCGTTGATGAGACTGTCACGGACCACGAGTGACCACCAAATGCGTCGTCTCAACCCAGAGTCAGGCTTGCCAATGGGTTCTCTGTGTAGACCAACTTGGTGCGCCAGTCCTACGCATACCCTCAGCCAAAAGCTAGATGTGTCCAATGAGATCTGTTCTGGGCCTTGCGGATTCCACCAGTGAAGCAGGCAAGCTGCAGCAATCGTGATGATCGGATCTTCTTCCCCACTCATCCAGAACAATACTCTGGCCTTCTTGTAGAAGTCTTCCGATGTGTAGTTGGGTACTGTAGCGCTGACTCTGCTTCCAGCAAGGAACATGGCGTGCTGCAGGAGAAGCGAAACCTTGCCTGGTCTTCGATCATAGATCCAGCTTCGCTCCACAACGGGCGTCCAGGGATAACATCGTGTCCAGAAGGCGTCATACAGACTTTCACGTATTGCTCGGGGTGGCAGATCTGTGACGCGCTGTACTCGCAGAATCTCGATGTCGCTTTCTGACAGACGGTGAGGCACCTTCTCAGGTGCTGCGTCATCATTGACTGGCACGTCGCCACGAAGATATTCCAGCCGTCCGAGGTAGCTAACACTTTTGGAAGGTTTGTAAGATGAGTCGTTCATAGTCGAAGATATGCTGCGATGTGATGTTGGGTATAGCGGTTCGGGCTGACGTTCCAGTATGGGCGATTCATGGAGACTGGCGGTGCTAGACATCCGTCTACCGAGCTCGCTCTCGGACTTGAGACTCTGGTCGCGTGCGAACCTCGGTGCACTCGATCCAAAAAATTTACCTGTACTTTCTGTAGTGGTAGCATTGAGCGACTCCGAGGTGGAAAACGTTGTCTGGCTGCCTTCTGATATGCACTGATCGTCATGCTGGGTCTTGACACGACTTTGGCCCGCGAGTGGACTCGGGCTGAACGTGAACCTCTTCCGTTTTCTCTCACGCGGTATGCAGTCGTAGCCATCTCTAACACACGGCGTACATTTGTCTCCGTCTACCTCGTCAATGTCGCAACGGACTTTCTTCTTATGACAGATGACGCAGGCTTTGACTGTCCGGCGAGCACGTCCGTCTTTGTCTATAGGCATTCTTCCTCACCACAGACGGCAGGCTATAAAGATCATGATATGGGACGTGAGACTGTAGGTGGTACAATGAAAACTACAAATTGGGACTGCGGACGAAAATGTGGGGACGAAACAGTGATGGACGTGATGTTCGCGTAGTTTGCGCGGTGCAGGGTCGAGTCGCCAATGTGCATGTGGGTTGCGGGGACAAGCGCCCCTACCCTTGCCCTAACTAGGCAACCCAGCCTCCACTCCAGGGCGCGACAGCCTCCTGTCCATCATCCTTCAACAACCACTGACATTCGTGCCTTTGTCGCGACATCACAAAATGGCTATTCGGTCTTCGTCGTGAAACAGTCATGTTCCAACTTGCCTACTCTAGCTATCCTATCTCAACCTTGTCCACCTGCAGCCGACAATCACTCTCAAGCCTCATTGTTCGAGCGAAGGTTCCACTTGCACCGAATCGCGGTAAACCACATCTGAGATAAGGGAGAACTCAACGGGATCATCATCCCCAGTACCCCATCCCTGCCCACCCACTCAGCCCTTTTGTCCATTTTCACCCAGGCGTCGATATCGTGCCACGTTCGAACACCAAGATTGGCACACGAGAGTGGTTCTTCTAGATACGCAACGTATTTGTCAAAACCCTCCGCAGGACCGTCATTGCCCTCATCTAGAACTTGCACTCTCTCTTTGGTCTCGGCCAAACCGAAACCCCACGTTCTTTGCGCACTCGCTTCTTGATGAATCTCCCTTTGTATGACGCTGGTATCGGTTGCCACATGGGCTAGTGAGCCATGTATCGTCTTTGGCCCGCATGGTCTCAATTCCAGTCCCACGAAACGGCGTCTCGTCATCATCTTGTGGACGAAACCATGATCCATCGATCATTCTGGTCCAACTTCCACATTCGCCCTCATACCATTGATCAAGTACGAGTCTCAGCGGAAGATGGTTGAAGTCCCTTCAAGGACGTTGATGGCTTGGTAATAGGATTGATACGAGAGACCGCCGTTCCGGATGAGAATGGTAAATTTCTCAATCGAAGGTAACTGACCAGTCGCATGCATTTCGCGCAGATAGCGTGCTTCTGCAGCATGCAAATGTCGACGAATGTCTCTACCCGCAACCGGTGCTACATTGTGCGGCAGGTTTTCTGGGACAGCTAGGTGTTGGATCCTGTCATTGGGTTGGTATAGCCTTCTTTCGGCCTCTAGTAGGTTCACGCGCTGAAAACACCCGGTGGTAGAGAACGTCTACAGATTTCGGAATAATGTCAGCCTGCCTTCTTCATCGAATGGGTCGAACAAATAAGGACGTATACACTGCGCATTGAGCCTGACATGCTGCATCCTTGAAAATATTTAGCGTAGCGCGCCGCACAGGTGGTGCTCCGGCACCTTGTCATTCCAGCCATGGAAAGCTTGATGGACGTTTAATCCTAGGTTGATGCAGAATAAACGTAGGCTACGAACAAAGGCCTCGAGAAGGCTGGAGGTATCATTGGAGTGTCACTGCACATGTAGGGACGCAGCGTCAACTTAGCAATAGCGAATTGTCAGGAGATAACTCACAACGCGCCGTAGTCTTTAGTCCATTGCTCGACGGATGTAGAAGGTAGCTCATTCAATCAGAACGAGAAGGTATTTATCGGGCGTGTTTTGCGACTCATTTCTTCCTTGTACCCAGCGAGCTGAAGGAGAATGAGTCGTGTTATAGGTCACCTGAATACCAAGTCTATCATGGCTTCACCACTCTCGGTGTCCTCTTCATAGACGCCACCTGTTATCAGGCTCAGGAACTCTTCCTGATATTCTCACGCCCTGCGATCGAGGACATCCAACACTTCACAAGAGCTAAGTCCGGGGTAGAGCTCGTGGGCTAGTGACTTTGGCACTGGCTCGATATGGATCGACAAGTTCCGACCGATATTTCATGTTTCCGTGGAGACGAGATCTAGGCAGCAAGTAGCCATATCGAGGCTTCTGTTGTGGATGTAAATGTTCTGCCAGAGGTGTGGCGTGTAGACATCGCGCCAGAATTCGCAGAGCGGTATAGATTCCATGATACCCGAAGATCCGTCATCGTGGTAGACCCCCTCAAAGATAGCGAGCATAAGCTCCGTTGGTAAGCTGTTGATTGTTGTAGAAGACATGCCGTCGACTCTAGAAGACGCACGAAATGCTGACAAGCCTAGATTGAGGATAATAAGTGTGGGTGGTGTCAAAGGTATCATAGATATCTGTTTTGTAGTTCAGAACGCCGCCTCTCAGAATTTCCGTAGTCCTCGACAGTGATGAAGCGCACGACTGTAACAGCACCCCCGTCACTCATTGACGTGAATGATCAAACCGGAACATAGGCAGCTGTGACCGGCGCGTAGGGAGGAGAATGACCATTAAGCATATTCAATGTTGATAACGAAGCTGTATGCATGTTCTTCGTACGAAGACATGCTTTTTCTCATCCGACAACATAATCAAAACAAGTCGATGAAGACACTCGAGCTGCTTCTCAAGCTCTGTCCGGAAACGGGTCTGGATTCTTGGAACTGTAGTATAGCATCAGAGAAGCGCACGTTGGTCATCACTCGCGTTGAATCTGGATATCTACTAACATAGTAGCCAAGTCCGACATGATGAATCTCAGTGGTCTGACATTCCAGCATACAGGTTTTCAAACCTTGCTGGCTCATTGCTAGACACTCCACATTGTACAGCAACATTGGCAGAGCTCCACAATGCCGCACAACGCACGTGTGAGAGGCTCCTGAACCATCACCACACGTGTGTCCATCACATTGCAAAACTTCAGAGGCTTCTTTCACCAGACCCTCATTCAGAGCCTTGGTCAATATGATCCTCAGACCCCATCTCCTTTTCCAGGAAGCAAGAAGTCGTCACCAGCACATCAACCACAACCCAACCCTCACCATGGCCGCATCAACCCCAATCGACGACTTCGTCCACAGCCTCTCGGAAGAATACACAACCCACATCCGCTACTCCGGCGCATACGACCGCAACCTCCCCGACCCAGATCTCACCAACGAAATCCTCCCCGTCTTCCGCGACCGCTGGGCCACCGGTCCCGGCCAACACACAGCCCAGATCTACAACGTGATCGAGCACGCCTTACGACTAGCATCGCGGCTCCTATCCGAGGATTGGCCCTTACGATGGTTCTGCCACCTGACCTTCGGCGAGCGCCGTCGCGGCCCAAATGGCGTGTACATCGTACCTACCGCGTACTCACTTAGTCGAGACGCACTCGTGCCCGTGAAAGCGAAGATCCGTGCCGTTGGAGAAGTCACGACGTTCATGTTCGCTCCGCCTGGGTATGAAGAACGGGGTTGCTATGGGAGTACGTCCTCGAGTCCTCGAGATCGGGAGTTCTATCATCTCTTTCGTAGCCGGGATTGGCCTGCTATACACCGTGGTGCAGATGCGCGGAATGCGAAGCCGTGTATTGTGATTAATTCACGTTTCCAAAAGTACTTCTTGCATCGGTATGCGAACGGAAGGTCAACGAAGGATGAGAACCACCGCGTCTTGCTGCTGTTTGGCATCACGCTCGCGCACGAGTTCGTGCATGCGTACAACGCTTGTCTGACACCCGAGTGGGAAGAGCCGCTGTGGAGTTCGAGCGAGAAGAAAGCCGAGCTGGGCTGGAGTTGGGAGAATATTGTGATCGGACTGGGGATACACGCTGATTCAGTCGAAGGTGATGAAGAGACGGGAAAGTTCAGACACTTGTATCAGACGAAGACATTGGAATACACGACCTCAGAAGACAGGGATAAGGTGTATAAGATGCTGGCGGGAACTCATCGGACGGATGCGCCGTTCACGAAAGTCGATGCGTCGGGTCGAAAGGCGCGAGTTCCGAATCTTGAGCCTGATACGTGGCGTGGAGCGTCGTTCTTCATTCTGTCTGCACACTTGCATGGAGGCCGGGATCGTGTCAGCTACATGGCGGCCCTACAAATCGTGCCCATGAAGTGGGTGACGGACTGGTTCAGTGAAGAATGTTGGGCTGCGAGTAATCGATACTGGAACAAGAAGGGGATGTATGTGCGACCGACCTTAGGGAATGCTTTCATGGTGCTGTATGAGGTCACGAACGGACGGGCAGGGACGATGAGGAGCCTAAATCCAAGGATTGACGTTGATAAGGAGATCTTAGAGGCGCGGCGTAGGGGTGATCAAAGTCGGTAGTCATTGGACGCTCGTAGGCGCAAAAGTATTGTTAGTTGTCCAATGTCAATGAGGTTCTTGGTGAATAGGAAGGTGTAGACTATGCCTGTGCGTGGTACTGCGTATTGTCCCGAACTTTTCGGCCGCTGGACGGTGTTTCGAGTCGGGCTGCGGAGAGACTCCAGATACGATGCTCAGAGGTCAGGTTCTTGCGGAGACATCGCTATCCAAGTATGCACCTCGCGATTCCAGATCCGACCTTATACACATGGCAGCGCTGTGGGCGGATAGTGTTGCGGCTCGGTGGGAGGTCGGCAAACGCCCCGGCCCTAAGCTCGCGTGCTATTTATCTGTGTCGTTGCGTCATCGTTTTTACCCAGGACGTCCAGACTTCAGCCACCGCACTATCTGCCCGGCCGTATCAATTGGCTACGCACGATGGAGATGGCCAAATGTCTGTCCTTGATCTACCCGTCCCGACAGCGGAACCCCCCATGTCCATTACCCCACCTGCGCTGAGTAAGAAGCTTGCGTGCGATTAAAGACCCCTCCTGCCCCTTCACGATCAGTATCTGTGCCCTGGACCCAGCATCCGAAACTTAATTCATCCTTCAATCTTTCTCAGAACAAACCTCCAAGATGTCTTGCGAAAACTGCAAAACCGGCTTCGCCTGGAACGGCCAGTCCACCGGCAAGGAGACCAAGCTCGGCAAGCTCGATGCGTACATAGCTGGCGATAGCAAGCATGCGGCCATCCTCATTGTCGCCGACATCTTCGGCTGGAAGCTTCCCAATGTACGACTTCTTGCGGACCACTACGCAAAAGAAGCCAATGCCACCGTCTACGTGCCTGACTTGTAAGTCATCAATTATTCGGTAATGGACACCACTGATTGCGAGCGAACAGCTTCGGCGGCGAAGTCGTAGACCCAGATGCGCTCTCAGACCCTGAGAAAGCCAAGAAGTTCGACCTCATGGCCTTCATCGGGCGCAACAGCAAGGAGATTCGCTGGCCCGAAGTCCTCGCCTCGGCGCAAGAGCTCAAGAAATCGTACCCCAAGGTTGGCGCCCTCGGCTTCTGCTACGGCGCCTGGGCATGCTTCAAGCTCGCCGCCGACCCCTCGCTCATCGACGCCATCTCCACTGCGCACCCATCGCTGCTCGACAAGTCCGAGGTCGAGAATGTTAAGGTGCCCGTGCAGGTCCTCTCGCCTGAGAACGACTTTGCATACACGGAGGAATTGAAGAAGCACACGCTGGAGACGCTGCCGAAGACTGGCGTGCAATGGGAGTACATCTACTTCCCGGGTCTATCCCACGGTTTCGCGGCGCGAGGAGATCCGAACGACCAAAAGCAGAAGGATGGTCTTGAGAGAGCTAAGCGAAGCATTGTGAACTTCTTCGTTGAATTTTTGCATTAGAGGTGGTAGTCAGTAAAGGCTAATGGTATGTAGTGAAGAAAGATACTCTTGACCCACAAATCCCCATTCCATGCGTCGGCCAATCAAAGCAATATAAATAGTGTTTCGATTGTCAGATTGTATAGACGTTGAGAACATGACTTGCACCTTCCCTTTCATTTAGCACGCGTCGCGCTAACACTAGCGTCGGTCTAAGCTCTTACCTTCCGACAAGAACTCCAGCAGCGCTCCTCCCACGAATTTGTGACCTCAATCTCCCACTTCGACAGCCATATTGCGAACAAAAGCAGCTCAAGATGGAGAATCCTGCTAGCACAAAGACGAATACACCCATCACCTTACCCGAATCCATGTTCGACAGATTACCAACCGAAGTGAAGTTACTCGTCTTCGAGGCGTCGCACCGAGTGGGCCTCAAGCGAAGTGTCACGATGGCGATGCGAGTCAGTAAGGAGTGGTATGACCTTGCGGCCCCCTGGGTCTGGGAGTACACCCACGTTGACAACGAGAACGTCTTCGACTTCATACGCTCGATGAAGCAGGCACGGCCCGTCGTAGGAACCTTAATCTACAACCTCACTGCCACTCTCAGCCCTGTACCACGCGAGGCGAAGCGAATCCCAAGGTTATTCGCACAGCTTGGAGTTCCAGAAGAATTAAGGAGATCCGAGCGCAACGCTTCGCTGCATGAACTGAACCTCCCACCCTGTCTAGACCATCTTATCTCTTTCGACACTATTTACAAGTCTGCCTGGCCGATCACTCGGAAACATATTTGTGACGATAGCCACTGCGGAGCTTGGTTCGGTCATCAACAGATCTCTCCGGTCTCTCATCACGCTGTCGTTTCGCCTCATAGGCTTGCCCGAGGATGCGCTGGCCTACAATGGCTCGAATTAATACTACGCTGACCGAGACGAGGACGAGAAGTTCTTACCACTAGATGTGGTTGCTTCAATGCTAGATGCACTTCCCCCATCATGCTTGCAACTCGAGCTGAGGACCGGGAACCATGATTCGAATGGACGACGAGCTGTTGACTTCGACTCGAAAGAACAAATGAATGCGATGTGCGAGGCTCTGCGTATGACTTTACCGCGTTTGAGGCATCTATACCTGGAGGGTATGACAATATCTCCCTTCGTTTTCACGTCTCTTCTGCAAGGACCCAATTTACCAAATATGACCAGCCTCGGCCTTAATATCACATGTATGAAGCTGATCGACAGGCGCTACCAAGGCTATCTACACTTGGGCCCACCATTCGCGCTTGAGGAGGCAGAGGATGGCACTGGACCAGAACACAGCACCGAGAATTGGCTACGATTGCAGAATCTGCTGGCCCAGGAGCTAAGGATGGCAATCGAGACGGGTCGCTTTCCATCCATCAAACAGCTGTATGTCATAGACGTGCAGCAATATGGCGTCACAACAGAAGACGAGTGGCGGCTGAACAGGGTGGATGTCCTCAAAGGGATCATTGAAGTAACGCCAATAAATTCAATCAAAATTGAACAAACAGCCATAGTCGACAGTGGGGGGTCTTGGTCAGAAGTGGTTTTCGAAGCATGGGCTGTTGCGTCCAGAATCAGTAAGGGTCTCAAACTCTTTGACGAGAACCAATACGACGAACTCATGGTCGGAGCGTGGATCTCGAGCACGTCAGGCGTACGCATTGCTTCCTCCGAGCAGCTCGACGGATGCCATATCAAGCATGACTTTGAGTGGGTGGACGCGTTTGAATCGGCTCCGTCACGCGATTCATTTTTGAGAAAGATCAAAGACGAGCTGCCGGAAGAAAGAGCTGAAGCAGTGGAAGCGGCGATAAGCCTCTTGGACCCCAGCGCTCTCGAGGCGTACGTGATTGAAGGGCTATTGGAGTGGTATGACTAGCTAGGTATAGACCAAATCCAGCCGTGATACCAGCTGCTACCTGCTGGCTGTGGACATTAGGTCTCAGATACGCGACTATGTACGAAGTCATGTCAAATATATTCCTCAGCACCATAATCGTCCGTAGTCATCCTGTCCAACGTTTTATCTACACAACCACCAACCCCACCATGACACCACTACAGCTTTGCCAAAACCTGCCTGCCCCCGTCCCCACTCCCCAACACAATCTCCTCACTCCTCCAATCCGGATTAAACGTTACCTTGTTCAACGGATTTCTCCGATGCGCCATATCAAACAACTCCTCATACACCTTCCCATCACTCCGTCCCAACGCACTATGCAACAACCAATCCGGAATGCTCCACGCATCCACCAGCTTGACCGCATGCGGTCTTAGCTCCGTCATCAGATCTAAGATTGTGTCTTGCAGCGTGTACACGGATTCAGGGGCGATGGAGTTGGTCATTGTGAATGCTGCCGCGTTTTGGTCGAGGGTGTAGAGTGCGTAGAGGCGGAAACATGTGCGAAGGACAGCGGGAGTGGGTGTGGATAGAGGCGAGGAGGAGGTGCTGAAGGAGTTGTAGAAGTTAGTTACGAGGATGAATTCAGAGTATGCGCGGGAAAGATTGTGTAGTGTGATCATCATCTTGGTCCAGCCCTTTCTCTCGACGACGCGGGCTTGGTACGCGCGGTGCGACAGGTCTGCTGCGCGCCATTGGAAGATTTCGACGATGGAGGGATCGTTGATCGTGCCGTCTTGGACCACGGTTTGGGGAATGCGGTGGCTTCTGTTCTTGAGGTAGAATTGGAAAAGCTCGTCTGTAGGGTCTTTGGGTGGTGCATTAGGGTCGTTGACGGCGTCGGTCATCTTCTTGATCAGGTAGGCAGCGACCTGCTGTGTGATCATCCAGTTGTCGCCTTCCACGGTTGGCTTGGACAAGTAGTCCGAGTTGAGACCCACTAGGCCGCTGCCGCCGCCGAAGCCATGGCCGCCCATGGCTCGGCGACAAGTCTCGATACCATCAGCTGCGAGCATGGTACATAGACTCTTGAGGCCGCTGGACGCGCTGTGTAACTGCGCGAGTGGGCCGAAATCGCCCGTCTCGATAGTCTGCCTGCTCTTTCGATAAAGTTCGTACATGTACTCGCCTGTGTAATGCAGCGCAAAGGTAGTCGCGAGCAGAGGCAGGATTCTGATTTGCACGGTTGGATAATCCAGAACCTTCATCTCGACGGCTGCCGCGGAGTTGCTTGCGTCTCGATCCTTGAACTGTCGCCGGATTGAGGTGTAGCGTACTGCAACGGTAACGGCGCGCGCTAAGACCAAGCGCGCGTGCATGATGATCTGTCCGCGAACGAAGGTCAGTGAGCCGTAGACTACGGCTGGATGACCCGTTCGAACGAATGCGCCCGTCTTGTCCGAAACTTCTGCATACCGGGATAGCATAGCTGATTCAGGAATCCGAAAATGGTCGAAGACCATGTAACCATTGTCCATGGATGCATAGCCTGATGGTATTGTTATTAGTGATGGTGTCCTGCTCAGATGCGGAAGATATTCTTGGCACCCTCAAATCTCCTTGCCTAAGGTCGCATGACCTCTCAGCCATACAGAAAACAACCCGAAGCCAGACTCCGTGTGTGAAAGAGTACGATTGCCGAGACAAACTTACCGTACTTCGGGCCGATGTCGCCTACGGCTATGCCAGGCAGTGATCGATGTGTCTCTTTGTCCCGAATCTGCAGAATGAACGTCTGCGGGCCGTGGTTGGTGAGTTCGGTCGGGTTGTTTGCCTTGGGCAAAAGCAATTGTGCAACCACGATCTATGCATACGATCTGAGTTAGAATTTAGGTTTCAAGGCGTCCCGCATGCAGGTTACACAACGGTCTGTTGATGTGACGTACGGCATGTGTGGCTGTTCTGCCCATCGATCCATTCCACCATTTACTAGCTGTCAAATGCGGGCTGTGTATCTCAAATTCTTTCTTGAGGGGGTCCCATGTAGCCGTCGTTTCGAGGCCACGCACATTGCTACCGTGGCCCAGCTCAGTCTGCGCATAGCAACCAATTATGTCGTAATTGAGTATCTTTGGCATCCAGTATGCCTGCTGTTCTTTCGAGGCTTGTTCCCGGACGGTAGTGACTGCGGTGGCGGTGTCAGCTAGACGCCTCAGTCGCACAAGGGCATCTACTGACCAAACATGGACATATGCAAGAAGTACGGTGACATCTCGTCGTTGAGATATTCCGCCATACTGTAGTCCTCATGGTTCCAACTTTCCCGTCTGATGATGCGCTGTATTGCTTTTGATCTCGCTAAGCCCAGCTGATAGCGCTCAGGCCGTGACAGGTTCAATTGCTGGTCCTTCTTGAATAGCGCCTCCTTGCTTAGGACGTTGAGGACCTTCTGCTGCCGCTCGAGAAAGCCATCGCGTCCGAGGAGGTGCCTGGCCAGTTCCGCAACATTGATAGCCGAGCCGTCGTGTTCGGCTTGTAGCGTCGCTGTGCCGTCGTGGGCCGGTTTAAGGCGATCGGTGAAGTCTGGCATGGTTCAATTGAGCGCTGGCGCTGCTGAGGGAAGGCTGACAAAGTCCTGGATGAAGTGCGTTCGCACGCCAAAGTGTAAGCTTACATCGCGACTTCAGCTGTCGACGCGCATCCGGCAATAGTGCGGAGATGACTTGACGCGTTCCTAGCCTCGGTATATGCAGGTGTTGTTGTGGCTAGAGCATCGAAGAGTCGTTGATGATGCGCGTCACAATGCGGGGCGTGGCCAAAACACAGCCCGGCGAAGCTGGGGTAATTTTCGGCACTCGGGAAGGAGGCACCTACACAGGGCTAGGGATTTGGACAATCCTCGAGGATCATAGACGATAAGAGAGAGTGATATGCACCTGCAGGTACATGGTCAAGGCTCGCTAGGATGTAAGCTGGTCGTGCGACATGGTGACTGAGAGCGGATTGAGACATGTAAGCAAGCTAACCTACGCAGACGCCAAAGTGACAAGGAAAGAAGACTATCATCATCCCGGAAATACCAGATACCCCCCAGAAGTCCAACAAAAGCAAACATAGTTGTACAGGATATCAGATGTCCAGACCCAAGCTTGGAAGGAAACGCCGGAAGATACGCCCAATACCAAATGCTCCGTCATAGTGAACCAGAATAGTTTCAACAACATTGGGTGCATCGGCGCACCGCACAGCCTTACAAGGCTCAAACATCAACAGCCGATGGTGATTGGTGATGGTCGAAACATCAATCGATCACCGCATCTGCCCAGCTCTTTAAGCCACCCTCTTCATTGAGGACGCGATCCATGTCCTCCTTGGCTAGGCGCACCAGGATCTCGAACGGCGCTTCAGCTCCATTCACAGGCTTCCTTCTGCGTGGAAGGAAGATCATGCCGCCGTCGCTCGGATTGTACAGGCGTCTGATGTACTCGGGGCGGCCGTCCAGGGAATCCTGGTTCAGGTCTGTACCAGGAATGCCCCAGCGAAGGTCGGCGGCGAAGTTCAACCAGGATGTGATGTAGATATCCGTACCAAAACGCAGCGCGAGGGCGCATTCTGTATCTCTAATACGTTCGATGGACTTGAAGAAAGCCATCTGTCTTGCGATCCAATCATTGTTGACCTTGCCGATTGTGCTCTTGATCTTTCTGATGATGTGGAGAATCGTGTCCTCGATTACACTACATCACTTGTCAGTCTCTGTCAACGGGATGGCGGGTAACGCGACATCTAGCATGGCGATCAATGCAACTTGGAATGTCGCGGATCGAAAGGGCAACGGAAGCACAACTGACCTGTTTTCCGCAAGTAGATCCGCGATCTTCAGTGTTCCCTTCGAGAAGAGCGCCATGTTACCCATGTATGCGGCTGTCTCGGGTGGCTGTTGCCTCCTTCTCAAATCGGTTGCAATACCAATATTCGTGTCCACCATCCCATGCTTGAGTAGTCTTTCGCCTCTCGCTCTCGTTACGTGCGTCCAGACCAGTGCCGCCAGTACGTTACACATGGTTGGTGGATCTTTCTCCGGGAAGTGTCGTCGCAGCTGATCGCGGAATTGACGTACGCGAGCAGCAGGCATAACGAAGATCTTCTGAGAGCACGCCGTGTCCGAAGGCAGTGTCCGCTTGTACTCGTGAATGCCATCGCAGTAACAGTCTGCTTTGGGACTATCGAGTGACGAGGAAGGAGCAAGGATGCGGGCCTCTAGTTCGAGGCGCATCAATGACTGTTGCTCAGCAAGGCTCACAGGAGCTGGACATGTCAGCGACGTAAGACTAGAGTGACTGAATAGTGTGTACCAATACTTTCCTCCATATCTAGCTCACACGTACCGGCAGCCTTGGAGACGTTTGCACTGAACGCCGTCCAAAAAGTAGTGACTCCTGAGCAGTCCAGGATGCTGTGGTGGATGTACATGCTCAAGACCAGACCACCAGGGATGAAGCACGCCTGAACCCTCATCGCTGGCGCATCACTTTTCGTGAAATCTACCTGGCCTTCGCCGAACTCCGGAATGCCGGGAAAGTCTGCAAAATCGTCCGGCACAAACATGTGCGCATGAAAGGCACTTGACGGCATCCCATCTTTGCGGAGCTGCTCATATGTATATGGGAAAGCCTTCTCGTCATAGGGAATCTGCTTGGTGTGCATCAACTTGCTCATGTCATCATTCGATATGCTCGTGGGATAACGGAGCGTCAGTCGTCCTGAGTCGTGGTTTGCAAGACTGAGCGTTCCAGCAAGGAATGGAAATTGTTGCAAAGTCAAGCGCAGTCCTTCTCCAAGAGCTTTGATGGCAGCTTCGGCTTCATTTTGATCCGGGAACTGCACTCTTTTGTCAGTCATGTGAGACAAACTTGACAGCGCTGATACTGACCGGGAAAATGGTCAAGGTCTGCGTATAGACACGGACAACGTTCTGGTCGAGAAAAGATAGGTGGAAGGACTTTTCCTCCACCAGCGGAGGGGTGCTTGTTCTGACGATCATACTCACGGAGCGAGAGGCGAGGCTAGCGATGGAATCAATAAGCCAGGGCTTGCGCACAGTTAACGGGAGGTCTAAAGACATGGCCGGGCCTCTCGCGAATCAGTATATATGTGCAGAAACCGTCACATACTACCGCTGGTGTGGGTGAGCAAACATGCAGCGGAGGACCACGAGAGCTCTCATTTCATCAGCAGCGCCCCTTCACCGCAAGGTCTTTCGAGCTTCGTGTGTAACGGCAGGCGGCACTGGAGTCGTCTGGCGGGCCGAATGCGCTAAACGCTGCTAATGCTCTAAACGGTAACACGCGGTGTGGCGGTCCCGGTTCCCCGATGCTTATTTTGGGCCCCTGCCCTGGACTTTGCGCCCAACGTTTCGTTCTCCCGATGCCCCGTCCGCCTCGTTCACCGTGCCTGCGCTGCCAGACCTCGCGGATGCAGGCAACGTGCAGCCGGAGCTGCGGGAGCGTTCAGCATTGCTCCACCATCTTGGTACTGGAAAGGCAAGGACTTGTCTGATTCCCATTGTCTGTCGAAAACATCTCACTGCGGCTCGGCGCGTCAGGCGACAGCTCACAATGCAGCTCGAAAACGATCAATAAGTTCGCCTCTTACAGCCATATCCTGGCTAGACAGGGTCTTGTGCGGCCAGCCTTCTTTGTTTGCCCCATCGCTGCCTTGGCCCCGCTGACATCTGCCTCGATGATGTCGCATACAGCACGCCCGCGGCACAGCATCGTCCCACAGGGCTGATCCCATCTGGATTGGAGCGGCTTTTGCGTGCGAGCGATCGAGCCAAGCCACAGTTGTGCTGCCACGAGAAGGCGCCCGATTATCTCGTGCAGCATTGCGTGCATGGAGAATGACAGGCCGGTGCGTTGCATCCAATAGCTGGCTCAGGTAGGTGACTGCTCCTGCTACCTGGTGCATGGGAAGCCCGAGCGATGCTTGTGCAACGAAGAATACAGCGAGCATGCATGCATCAATTGGACTGCAAATGGTCTGAGATGACTCCTCAAGCACAGAGCGGTGAGTGAGTCTGACAATGCGAAGGACACAAAATTTCGCATAAGCGAGAATGAAGCAGCAGTCCGAGAGGGACACGTCGCGGAGTGGAGCTTCCACTCGTGGTGGAGGTCAGACAGGAATAATCGCCAGCGCGGTCTTTCTGGTCACGGACACACGCGTGGAGACGGAACCATCGTCATCCAAGTGTGCCACGGCTGGGATGTGTTATGTGCGCCGCATCTGTGATGAGTGTAGGTGACATGCAGCCGCCGTTGGGCTGTGACGAGCCACGCAGCAGCCAATCTATCTTTGCACTGCTAGTCCAAGCCATAGTCCGAGGTGAATTGACCAGTCGAGCCGACGTCACGTTCTGGGCTGTTTCGTGAGTGATATGGGATACCTTATGCAAGTGTCTGATTATGGTGGCGGCTGCATGTGTCACTTCTCGCGCCGGGTTGTGAATGGTCGAGCTGCCGCCAGACGGATGTCTCGTCACGAGGATGCAAAAATGGCCAGAGCAAAACTTGCAATCGGCTGGCAATGTCCAAGAGCCCATCGCTAACTTTGCTCCCCGTCGACTGCTAGTCCACGCGCCTCTGCCCTGGTTCTGGGTGAGCACGAGGAACAGATCCAGGTAGGACGCGGATCCTCCATGGTGTGATCTGGTAAAGACGACATGGAACGGGGAAAGTATTCAAATCTAATCAACATATTTGTCGCAGCAAGATCACACCGACCGGTAAATATTTGGGGGGCGGTGTCTTGCCTCGTGGTAAGCAGCATCGAAATGCTGTGCCTTCTCGCGTGCTGCGTCGGAAGTGAAGACATTAGCGATCTGAGCCTATATGCACTAATAACCCTCCAGGGCAGATGTCCAGTGCTGTGAATAACATGAGACAACTTTGACATGCAGTTACAGTGTCGTTGAACAGGGCAGCGACAGGACAAGCCTCATCTGATGAGGCTGTTAGCGCCGGAAGCGACTGAGGCTGCGGGGTAAAATCCAAGGTCTTTCCCCTCGATCTCGTGGTAAAGGTGATCGGACAGGATAGGATTACCGACATTTGCCAGGCGCATCGACGTCTTGCACGACTCGCATGTGTCGTGTCCTGTTCCTGGTACTGGCGCGGCGACCTTCCGCCTATGCGGCTCCGTACATATCGAGGCATGGCGCAACTGAACGACTAATTGGTCCATGTACTAGACGAAGCCTTCGGAAACAGCATGGAAGACCGGTCGTTCATGGTCCCAAGTCATGCGGGTTATAACGTCCTCCCGAACACTGTATGAGTCCATTCCTCTGACGTCTTTCCACACTGACTCTTCCAGCCACTCTTTAGTCGACTTCTTCGATACGCTGGCCGGACGCCCACACGGATAGCTATCGACGATGTTCGTTCAAACCACCAGAGAACGCATCTCGAGCTTCTGTCCGATGTACTGGCGCTTCGCGAGATGATACTGAACACGATTGACCCTGCGACACTGGAAGCGCTAGAGCGAAGAGAAGAGGTTTACATCGCCATCGTGGCAGCTGGTGGTTATGAATACACGGTCGCTATGTTGGCCATTCTGGCCATGGGAGCTGCTGCAGTCCCAATCACACCAGTTCTACCGGTAGAAGAGGCGGCATATTTCGTAGAGAAGTCGAGGTCGGTATTAGTTCTAGTGAGCTCCTTCGACATGAAGAAGTGCTGCGACTTGGAGAAGCGCATCGCATCGACGAGCAATGAGCACTTCAGAGGTATCCCAATAGGGCCTTGCACATATACGCCCATACTCGATCCCGCCAACATCCTCATATCCTCAAATCGGGCTTTGGAAGAGAATGCGCCTGGAGTCGTGATCTTCACCAGCGGTACCACAGGGCCTCCAAAAGGCGCTGTTATGCGGAGATCATTTGTCTTCGATTGCGCCTTGTCCGTGGCAGATCATTACAGGCTAACAGAGGACGATGTCATGCTTCATGTCCTTCCCGTGCACCATGCTACTGGTGTGGGCATCAATTTCTTTCCATTTCTTATCTCGGGCAGTCGAATAGAGTTTCGCAGTGGCGGATTCGACGAAGTTTGGATGTGGGAGCGATGGAAGCAGGGCGCCGTTGATTCTCGTAAGCGGCTGACCTTCTTCTCCGGCGTTCCCACCATATACATGCGAATGAGGCGGCACTACCAGCGTACACTGCATAAGCTGCCGCCCCCAGAACTGGCAAAGTACATCGCTGGCGCAAGGCAATTTCGTGCGTGTCTCTGCGGGACATCGGCTTTGCCCCAGCCGCTGAATGACTTCTGGACGACCCTCATGCAGAAGAAGATCATCCAGCGGTACGGAGCGACTGAGTTCGGTGCTGTCTTCAAGGTGCGGCTTGATGACAAGAAAGTGCCCGACGGTTCGGTTGGTGAAGTTGCGAGCGGGATCGACGTGAAGCTGTCGGAAGGCGATGAAGGGGAGGTGCTTGTGAAGAGTCCGGTAAGTGCGACTTGTCGTACCACTCAAATGTTTTTGGCTGACCTGCATCCAGCACATGTTCTCCAAATACTTGCATGATCCCGAAGCTACCAATAACGCTCATAACGAGGATGGATACTTTCGAACCGGCGACATCGCTCGAAGAGAGGGCAAGTACTATTACATCGTCGGCCGTGCGTCGCTGGACATCATCAAATCTGGGGGTTATAAGATCTCCGCGCTAGATATAGAGCGCGAACTGCTGGGATTACCGTACGTGGCGGAGGCCGTGGTAGTGGGCGTTGCGGATGAGGAGTTTGGGCAGCGCGTGGCAGCTCTTGTCTCGCTTCAGGAGGAGGAGCTGACGGACGCCTTTCTCGAAACGCACGGCAACACTGAATACATGCTGACCATAGCGGACCTGCGGCGGGATCTGCACGACAGGTTGGCGGGATACAAAATGCCGACCTTGCTCCGCATCGTCAACGGCGAGCTGCCCAAGACCGTGACGGGAAAGGTGCAAAAGAAGATCTTGGGCCCGAAATTCTTCCCTCCAGACTATCAGGCCTGTGCAGAGGTCCAGCAGTGGGTGACTTCGCCGCGCCAGCTGGCGAAGCTATAGACAGCATCGTTGCACCATAAAAGGACGTGTCGCATGAAGATAAGAAGAAGTGAGGGCGAGAAGCAGGACGGCGAGAAGCGTGAAGTTGTGGTAGAAGCCCAAAGTGGGGTGAGCGACATGGAAGTCGCGAACTGGCCATGTGACGTATCCATGAGAAGGTACCCCTCGTCACCTGCTGCAATACACCCGTCATGGTTGCCTCATCGTTGATACTGTCAATACTCTTCCTTCAACTCATTGAAGGTCTCCTTTTCTTCTGTGCAGCATCAACAAAAGCTTCACCATTCTTCCGACCTACTAGCCAGATCGCCCTGATTGATCTCTGCAACGCAATGAACGACTTGGCGAAATTGCCGAAATTGTCTAAGCTAGATGGCTTGCTGGAAACGCTGCTGCACAAGTACGAACATGATGCGAACTATGCTGGCTGCCGTGGCGGGAGCGACTTACAGCTCCCATCACTGCAAAACGAGATATTACCCATATCCGGTAGTCGTTGGGTGTTGTCCGGTCCTGATCAGCACACAAAAGATATCTATCAACCTATTCTTCCTGCTCTCAGGTTAGCCTCTCGCTTCCTACAGGAGAATTATCCTCTGCTTTGGTTCTCTGTGCTGACATTTGGCGAGCAACGCCAATCACCCGAAAGAGAGCAGCGAATACTATCCACCACAGCGTACCACAACTCTCAGGATGCGGCCGAGAAGGTGAAATTGAATCTTCAAGAGCTTGGCGAAGTGGTAACGATCATGTTTGTGCCCCGCAGTGCGAAAGAAACCGCGTATGGCATCACCTACCGTAAGGGATTGGAAACGCCTTTTTCCAACGAGTTTACCAACAATAATTGGCCACAGATGCGAGAGAAGTGCAGGTTACCGGCCTATCGGAGAAGAAAACCCCGCATTGTCATGAACCGTGACTCCCGAGATCATCTCCCATACCAGCATGTACACTCCTCGACAGTTGCAAAAAATCGTCTTATGTTTGTCATTGCGGTCACTCTTGTTCATGAGGTTGCCCACGCATATCATATGTTGCTCGGAAAAGGTCGAGACCCGTTATGGAGTCGCAATGATATTTATCTGGAGTTGGGCTCCTCTCGCGAACAAAGAGTTTTAGGGTACATAATCCACCCTAATCCACCCTCTTCGATCTGGCAGCGGGATGATAGGCGAAGGCTTCCGGATGCTGTTCAGCATGGACATCATAGCGTACATCAACCTCCAAGCACGGGATTATGCATTCAAATACCTGACTAAAGACGACAACCCCTTCCACACGAAAGCTAGCACGGATGGCAAAGTGAAGAACTGGCCGGTTCTGGACGCTGATTCGTTTCGTGGAAGTGAGCTTTGCATCGACGGTAGATGTCAGCAGTATCTCGCCGCAATTCAAGCCGTGTCAGTGAAGTGGATTATCGCGTGGTTTCGAGAAGAAGAGTGGGTGGAGAGGCGGCAACATTAGGTTCAGAACGATTGCTACAGACAACCGTGGCCGTCTGATACATTTGTCATTATCTACGAACGAGTTCTGAGAAGCGCGCGAGTCCACAGACCACTGAGCCCGGCAATTCCCTCAGATGCTAAGCTCTTGGAGGACGACAGGAGGAAGAAGGACGCAAGTATATCCGCGAATGCGCCGGAGTATAGATCTAGAAGGAGCAGAGAGTGACTTTAAACAGTGTCAGCCTGGCACGTCAGTTCACAAGGTACATGTGAATTGCATCTCTCACGTGACTCTTTGTCACTTGCTTACTCATCTTGGTTGTGTATATAATCGCTCTCTACAGCTCGCTCAATACAACAACCTTCTGCTTCCTTCATGTCTGCTCTGTCCTCTCACATCAGACAAACAGGATGCCAAGTGAACGCGAACTCTTTGTAGCAGGTGCCGTCACCACGTACTGGCGTACATAAGCTAGCTCCTGCTATGAAGTCTTTGTTTCGTACTGAAGTTGAGGTAGTTGTGTTTTCTGTGACCCTAGTGCCTGACCACCCGCAGCTCTACTATAGCTGCTAGTAGTCGTTGCGGAAAGTACTTCCCGTTCTACAGAGTCATTCTCACACGAAACTATGCTTGAAAATCTGCCACCAAGAACAACTGTCGGATTTGAATCTTATTAAGCTCTGCAAATCATTGAGAGAATAGCTCCACCTGAGCGTGTGGAGTGACGTCCAAGGCTAGTGTTCCTGTTCGAGACTAGCGTACTTTGCTGTTCTTTCTCCACATACCGCAGCTCGCTTCCGATACCTCGTAACACCTTCTGTTCACATCTCAACTTCTGCTGTTCTCACATCAACTCTCTTCGCGAGCTCGCACAGCATTTACAAACATGCACAAGGCTCCGCGCAGATCGCTTGCGCAGGCAGGAGCGGACCCGAAGGAGAAGCCTCTCCGCATCACAGCATTTCTAGAGCTCCGACGAAGGCACCGAAGAGCGCTGATCATCACACTATTTTCATCTTTTGATGCCCGCGTGAAAGTTTAAGCTTCTGCTAAGCAGTACTTGTCCCTACACTAACTTGAGGTTACATCCCGCGATGTTCTGATTCGTGATCAGATCGCGCGACCGACGCGCCGCTCCCGAGGACTGCCACACTGTTCGCATACGACTTCCACCGGACGTCAGCATGTACCGCGTGAGCTTGATGTACCCCAGCTTCATCCCCGTGTTTTACACGAGCAGGATGCATATCGGGCATCGGCCCCGCCATACGACGCCAACTCTGATGATCCCTGGCACTCCGCATGGCGGATGTGGAGCAGAAATCGCATTTCTTCCGTCAAACCAACTTCAAGCGTCCTCGTGGCTACGCCCCGGTTGTCGGACATACGCTTCTAGAAGTATCGTCTCCGAAAAGCTCGACCCAAGCCTCGTCATCCCCGCGTTTTCTGTCAACGGTCTACCCTGGAAAGGAATTGCGGAGCCCCGTATTTCAACTACAGGGGCATCCGGTGGGAGACAGGCTATCCAAATGAATAGTCGTTGGAGGAAAATCTTAGAGCTAAGAAGTATCGTAATATCAAAAATAGCTTCCGGAGCAACTCGTGCGGGTCCACTAGGACGATACCAAGAGATGGAGAAATGCTTAAATACCTGAGCAGGGAGCTTGTCGGGAACAGCATCACAACGATCAAGACCTCCCGCATCAGTCCAAATCGCCCTCGAAAATGAACTCTCGTTCAACTCTCCTCGCTCTTGGTCTTGCTGCCACCAGCTCACTCGTTGCCGCAGGACCTTGCGACATCTACGCCTCTGGTAACACGCCTTGTATCGCGGCTCACAGCACTACTCGCGCTCTATACAATGCCTACACTGGTGCACTTTACCAGGTAAAACGTGGATCCGACAACACTACGACAAACATTGCGCCCAAGTCAGCAGGTACGTTGACACAGAATTGTACATGTGAAACAAATCTAATCAGGCTCAAGGCGGTGTTGCCAATGCCGCTACTCAAGATTCATTCTGCTCGGGCACAACTTGTCTGATCACGGTCATTTACGATCAGTCTGGGAAAGAGAACCATCTGTACCAAGCACCTCCCGGTGGCTTCAACGGACCTGATGCCGGTGGCTACGACAATCTGGCCAGCGCCATTGGTGCACCTGTCACGCTGAATGGGCAGAAGGCATACGGAATTTTCATTTCGCCAGGCACAGGCTACCGCAACAATAAGATCAGTGGCTCAGCTACTGGTGATCAGCCAGAAGGAATGTACGCAGTTCTTGATGGTATGTAACGCCCAATAAGTTCTCAATTTATGGCTTCGTGCTGACTTCTCAGGCACACATTACAATGGTGCCTGCTGCTTCGATTACGGGAATGCTGAGACAAACAGCAAGGACACAGGTAATGGTCATATGGAGGCGATCTACTACGGTGATAGCACTGGCTGGGGTACCGGTTCGGGCAATGGTCCATGGATCATGGCCGATCTCGAGAACGGTTTGTTCTCAGGCGCAAATGTCAAGCAGAACACAGGAGACCCATCTCAGTCTGCTCGATTTTTGAACGCCGTTATCAAGGGCGAGCCAGGTCGCTGGGCCATCCGAGGAGGGAACGCTGCATCGGGCAGTCTGTCGACCTATTACGATGGTGCACGACCCAACGCAGATGGCTACAACCCGATGAGCAAGGAGGGTGCTATTATCCTCGGTATCGGTGGCGATAACAGCAACGGCGCTCAAGGTACATTTTACGAGGGTGTTATGACCTACGGCTACCCGACCGATGCGACTGAGAACTCAGTACAAGCCAACATAGTTGCTGCGAAGTATGCCACGACATCTTTAACCAGCGGCGCTGCCCTCACTACTGGCAAATCAGTCTCATTCAAGGTAACCACACCCGGCTACGACACACGCTATATCGCCCACTCTGGCTCCACTGTCAACACCCAGGTTATCTCTTCGTCGAGCAGCACTGCTCTCAAGCAGCAAGCCAGCTGGACTGTTCGCACCGGTCTTGCCAACAGCGGTTGTTTCAGCTTTGAGTCCGTGGACACTCCTGGCAGCTACATCAGGCACAGCAACTTCGCCCTCTTGGTCAACGCTGGTGACGGCTCAAAGTTGTTCAACGAAGATGCCACCTTCTGCCCGCAGACCTCTCTCAACAGCGCTGGAACCCACGCGTTTCGATCTTGGAGCTACCCAACCCGCTTCTTCCGCCACTACGCCAGCGTTGGCTACATTGCGAGCAACGGCGGTGTTCATGATTTCGATGCTGCTGCTTCGTTCAACAACGATGCAAGCTTTGTGGTCGGCGCTGGATTTGCTTAGGTGATTGGAGCTTGCATTTGCTAGGTATTACAATGAACGAGCGAAGGTAGGTGCACATACGATTGAACATGTATATACAAAGCAGCGCAACGAATCTTTCATGTGGCAGGTGTGTACTTCACCAAGACTTATATTTCCGAACCGCAGATGCATGAAGCCAATCAGACCGAAAAGGGGCGTCGCGATCTAGCGTAGCCGGGGTTGGCAGCCACATCTGGCTTAGCCTCGACCGCAATGGTCGATCCTCATCCACTCATCGCATCGTGAAAACAGATTTGAACTCCTTTAACGGCACGCGCAGCTCCGGATGGTAGATCGTGGCGTTCGCCACTCTTGAGATTGATGTAAAGAAGACCATCGTCTTTCTGAAACAGTGTTGAAGATTGTAGCGATTCTCATTACGCTTCGATCGTGCTTTCGGTCGCGCATCATGGTTAACATTATTGTTCTTGCACTCGCATGTTTGAATGTGCGCGCTGCATCTGCAGGCCTTCTCAGTTTACCTTTAGACATTGGCGGCCTTCTTTCGTCGTTAGCACCAGCTCCACCTAGCGACCCGCGATTCACGACCTTCACTCCTTCCGGTCCAGAAGATGGTACATCTCCAAACCTCTTCTATCATACCACGCTCACCGAAGAACAGTCCGATCTCCCTGCCCCGGTCTCAATGGTACCCACAACCTCTCTTACCTTCCCAACATCGCTGACATCCCCTCCCCACAGCCCTCGCAAATCATGGCTTTATTCACCATGACGGGCGCAACTTGACCATCCCACACCTCATAAAAGGCCTGTCAGAAGGCCTCAACATCGGCCCCGACTTCACAGCCAGTCTCGGCGGCGCCGCACTCCACGCCTCACCCAACCCGGCAGCGGGCGCATTCGATCTTAGCGACCTGATCGCCATCGAGCACGACGCCAGCATGTCGCGCCAGGACGCTGCGTTTGGCAGCGCATTGCCATTCAATGCCAAGACGTGGCAGCAATATATCGCCGCGTTTAACGGCCGATCAACAGCTGACGTGCAAACTGCTGCGCGCGCAAAGTTCGTGCGGTATAATGATAGCCTGACACATAATCCGGACTTCACGTATGACGCTCGAGCGGCCGTGTTGGCGTACGGGGAACAGGCGCTGTATTTGCAGAGTATGGGGAGTGATACGGTGTCGCCGCAGGCGAAGATGGGTTATGTGAGGATGCTGTTTGAGCAGGAGAGACTGCCGTTTGGGCTGGGGTGGAGGCCGAGTCAGGTTCCGGTTACGCTGGCGAGTGTGGGGGCGATGGTTGTGAGGTTGGTTGCTGCGGGGCCGGAGCCGGTGGATGAGATTGGGAGGATTGTTGCGTAAGTCTCTGGTCAGGTTATGGACATGAGGGCATGAAGCTAATTTGCGGGCAGAGACACGTATAAGACAGTTTTAGTATCGGCGGCAGGAGGATCACAGATGCTTTCGAATCTTACTGAGGGGATTAGTGCTGCGTTAGGATTGTGAAGAACGCATTCCAACCAGAACGTTCTATGGTGCTATCGTCAGTAAACTTCACGATTCTTGCCATCATGCTTCTCGACACCAGATGCGGAGTGGGTACGCGGCTTGTTGTCTCCTTTGAGCAATCGATGCTGAGCCTGCGCGATGAGCACCTATTCGACCGACTTAGCTCTTCCCGATGACTGTCAACAAGTTGGGGGCACAATTTCCAACTGTAACAGCGGAAAGAACCTTGCGAAACACGCTTGAGACGTGCCGACGTAGCCAGAATCCGGGGAACGACCGCCGCACCGAACATAAAGTGCTTCATAGGACGAATCATGAAATTCAAAAGCGTTTTGTTCCCTCATGTCGCAGATCTAGTGTCGGCAATGGCGAATCCGTTCATCGCCAAGCCACTAATTTAGCTCCCGCGTTGTAATGATGCGACACCCTTCAACAAGGACTCATGTTCCACGTCGTGCATCATTGTCATGCTCGAATCTCATTCGCCTTCAAACCACATTCCAATTTTCGGGATCACAAGGTATTGAAGTGTCTATAGCTTGCCATAGGACAATCCTTCTCACTGACGCGCTGAACCTCGATGCGCGAACTTTCGTGGACCCAATCGGTCCATTTAGGTGTCAGCAGTAGCGACAATAAGCATCACGAAGGTGACACGATCTGAAACGAAACTTCACTCCCACACAAACAGTCCTGATGAGTCATGGCCTCAGCTTGACAACTGTTCACCATTATCTGGACACTTATAGCCCGCATACGACCTACCACGAAAGAATAGGAAGGCTTGGACGTTCCCCAGTCAGCAATCATTTTTCGCATTGGGTACTTTTCACGTAACGCGACCAAAGTCCAACAATGTCTTACCGGGGCAGACCCAGTAAAGGCTGCGAGGGATGCCGAGCTCGGAAACTCAAGGTATGCATGGTCATATTTTTCGGGTCCCTTCAGCTATGGGATTGCCCGTCCCTTCGAGTAACGTTGAGGGGAGTTTTCCAGTGAAAATGCAGCTCAAAGGTTGAGATCAGTAGGCTGATGCTCGTTACCAGTGCGATGAGGCGAGGCCAACCTGCACCCGCTGCAGCAAGGCAGGCATGAATGCAGGTATCGAGACCAGGCAGACCTTCTCTTCCGGAACCAGACAGCTGCTGCTGCCCAGCGCGCCGAGGACTCGTGGAGAAAGAGATCAAAATCCCATCAAAGAGCGACAAGCGAAAGTGTTGCGCGACAGACGTTTACTTCATCAAGAACGATTGTAACCAATGTGCACCAAGGTAGTTCGAGTAGCCCGGAGAACCCTGAGATTGAAGCGGCCGTTGCCTGCGGTGCTGGTACTGCAAGTGATCCAACGACGCAAGTGTCACTCTACGGCTTCGGAGGCCTCTCTATCGCGCCAATGCTAGCTCCGGACATACGTTTACTTGCTTACCAGCGTTTTATTTATGACTTCGTCGTGCCCGAGAGCCCGAACACGTCGCCGGAGGAGCCTTCAGACGCCATCATGAATTTTGTACCTCTACTTTACCAGCACACAGATCCAGGCTCGTGTTTTGCAATGATTGCCAATGCTGTGTGTTACATCAATTTCTTCAACAGGTGCAACTCGACCCATGCTTTGAAGCTTGCTCAGAACGCATATGGCAAAGCGCTCAAGCTGCTGTCTAAGATGATTGCAGACAAGGAGCAGGCAGCTTCGAATGACGCTTTAGCCTCGGTCTACCTTATGGGAGTCTATGAGGTGAGTGACCCGCGTATGTTCGGAGCGCCATGCTGATGTTGTAATGTAGAATCTCTCGAGCATGAAGCGAGAAGGGACTTTCGTTGCGCACGAACATGGTGCCACCGTTTTGCTCCAACTACGATCACTTGAGGAGTATCTCAGCAACCGGATATCTGGAATACTTTATGAGGTATGCTAAATCCATAGAGGTTATTGAGATGTCGGCAATGGCTGACCATCTTCACAGCTAATCTTTTGGCAACAATTGCTCGGGAATCTTCAAGCCGCGAAACACGCTCCAATACCGGTGGAGAACGTCATCAACGTCAGCAGACACCTTGAGAATGCTTACATTAAATTGAACGCTCTGATTGTTCGTTTGATCTGGAGAGAAGCACAGCTACATGCCCGTTGGCAAGATGTGAAGGCTAGTGAAGCTCCTCCTACGAGCCGGTGGGACCTGCACCGGCTCCTGCAAGCCGCGCTCGATCTCCATGCTGATTTTCAAGCTTGGGAGGATAATATACCAGAGCTCTGGCGTTATAAGGCGGAACTGAACACAGCTCAAGCAAGATCGACCTTCGACCCGAAGTGGCAAAAGCTGGTCCTCAGCAGCATCGGCGCTCCAAAGGAGATTCACTATTACTCTAACCTCAAACGAATCTGGATATGGAGCTTCTATCGGACGACTCGGATTTTCTTGTATCGGGATACCCTGGAAATGCTAAATTGGATGCTCAGATTTCCTGAGGCGGAACATCCAATGTGCGACGTGCGCGTCGATTCGGCTCAGAATTCTGGCACTTCCGATTCAGGTATAGCAAGCACGCCTATATCATCCTTGGACAACGTGACATTGCTTAAACTACACCATACGTCAACCAATCAGTTGGTCGATGTCATCGAGCAGGCCTGCTCTTCTATACTCAGTAGCTTCATTGTTCCGATTCACAGCAAGTCTTGTGATGACATCTCGGTCATCCGAGGCTACGTGGCGCTGTGGCCCTTGGAAATTCTCGACTCTGTTCTCAGCTCTGGACTGGTGCTGCACATCGCGGAGCCCAACACCAAGCTCGAAGCCAACCTCACATCATCCATGACTGGCCTTAATATGCAAACAGCATCTGCAACATCGTCTGGTTTGAAGCAGCCGGTATATTATGCCTCCTCATCGAAGATCGCCGCGAGTGCTCCTGTGCAGGCGACATCAATTTCATTCACCTCCTACAACCAATGTCCCGCCCCGATGCCGACACCAGCAAACACATCGGTACCAACGCCCATCTACGATCCAACTGCGAAGTGGAACCATATATTCGATTCCCAGCCAAGACATCCATACGACCATCCAATCGACTTGCAAGCATTCGACACGCACATAGCCAAGCCGAAGGGCATAGATGTCCCAGCAAGACGAGAGTGGCTTAACCGCATTCTGTATTATCTCGGTACCGAGCTTGGCATTCAGAAAGCACTAGCTATGCCATTCATGAAGGGGTATTATCAGATTGTGAAGCCTCAGGTCGAGAGGATACTCGCCTAGCATGCATTGGTGCCTGCAACTTGATAAGCGCTCGTCTTGCGTCCCTGTCCTCCTTGTCGTATGCAGTGTCCGGTCGTGGCGATGAAGATGAAGAGCATGCGTGGAAGGGAACACAATGGCGTCATCGCAAACGCACGCACTTCACATTCGGAAGCTGCGCCTGTTGCTGACTTAGTGCCCACCACCACCTTACTGACTTGAGCGAGTCACAAGCTTGCGATCTGGAAATCTGGCACTGGGACGAACGGGACGAGCTGGAGGTCCTGAACAAGCTGAAGCCAAACATGATCGACTGGCTGCCGAGTTTGAAAAGCGTCCAGTTCATGATCGACGGCCAGGGTAAAAGTGGCATGCTACGGATCGCTAGGACGCGCCCGAAAAACTGCTTTTGCAAGGAGAATCTGGAGGTTCCCTTCGAGCACCCGCTGTGAAAAGTCTGTACATAGCTGCTTGAGTGTCCATGGCCGCTATCAAGCACCGTAGGTGATGAAGGTCATCGGTAACCTCTCAATTTTCCAACCACTCACATTCTCAGATAATCTCATGCCAAAACACTTTCGCTCAACCATCTCCTCCCACGTGGAATGCATATGAGCACCAAAACGCGAAGAAGTGAAGGAATGACGTAGTGTTGCACAGTCCCTTAGCGGCGTAGCAAACGACAAATTCTGTGTTCAATAGACTCGAGACAGACTAGTCCGCATGAATGGGGCACGTATGAACAGCTTGAACGGCGGAACGAAGGTGTGCTCCTGAACAAAGATTTGTGCCGCCTGACTTTGCGCAAGATCGAATTCGTGGCGCCGGCTGAGGTGCTTGGAAGATGAGGTGGGAGGAGTACGCTCATACTGAGTCGCAGAGTGAAAGTAGCTCGTAAGCGCTGGAATAAGTATTCTCAAATCAAGGCGAATAAAAGATCCCACCGGCCTCAGATTGCCGAGCTCGCGCCAACTCTTCTGTCCTTTCGTTGCGTTTCCTTCAACAACTCTTCCTGCAAACCACCCGAGCAAACCACCCGAGGAAGCCCACTCACCACAACAGCATTGATGCACAGATTCGGTGAGGACATGTCGCTGACTGATCTCTCGAATGGCGAGCGCCTGTGAGTCTTACAACTCATTGATCAAACGCATTTCTCAATGTTCGATGGTCCAATTCTAACATTGTCGTAGCACTGTCGAGAACCAGAAGCGCTCACCTTTACTCCGTCTGCCAGCCGAATTGCGCAATAGAGTGTACGACCTAGTCTTCCAGGGCACGATTCTGTACGTCCCGCCCTCACTCTCCTACCGTGAGAGCATCGCCAGACCCGACGGGAGGAAGCGCCCTACGGTCTCGCTCACTGCCACCAGCCGACAAATCCGCCACGAAGCCATGCCAGTCTTGCACAGATGTATAATGTTCGACATGAGCGAGTGGAGGCTCTTCAACCTGGAATCGACTACGGATGCTTTCCGGGTTATGGACTACAATACGTGGCGCTGCATCGAATCTATCGCCATAAACGGAAAGGTAGCAAGTCGCCTCGCAAATGGATTACACTAGAGGGATCCTGACGTCCAATGGCCATACCCCGATGCCTTCAAAGAGCTCAAACGCGTCCAGGTGACAGGCTTTGTCGATCCATATTATCCCGGAGAAGTGGCTCGCAAGGCCCTTAGGATTTAGTTCCAAAGACCAGAGCTCGAAATTGTCTTTGGGTTGCTTTGAGATCAAGCGGGAGCTGGAACATAGTCTGCCATGGTAGGGCCCAATGCAGCTCAAGGATATTTTGGGCTTTCATTTACCTAGAGGCTTCGAGTCGAGAAAAAATAAGGATAAGGCTTCTCAGGAGAATTCACCTACATTGATACACAGCCAGACTGTGCCCGATACACGTGTATGGAACGAACTAGTAATGAAACATCGTCACCAATGTCGCCTTACAGCGTCGGTCGTCTTACTTATGGCAGGTGTCGCCATTCGCGCCAGAAGAAAGGAAGGAAGTTGCGCGATGAATGGGGTGGACGATGCGTGAGCGCCAAGTGAAATCGGAAATTTCGGAACACCACATCGGACCCAATACTCTGCCATCATCATTTCACCTCAGTCCATCTCTGGTACCTTTGTTAGATCTTTGGGCGAGCGATTCGGGTCATCTGTGATGGTTGTTAGGATGTGCCCTGTTGCCATGTTGGCGGTGAGGCGCCAGCATATCCCAGCCTCGCCATTTCTTCCCTGATTCGCTGTCTTCGAGTCCACCAGCCACCTCATCGGCATCGTGCTTTAGATGCCCAGGAGCTACTCTTTTTGCCTTGTGCTTGCAGTACACATTCCTCAAGACATCATTATGCATATCCTTAACATTTTCACCCTCCCACCTGCCATTCTGCTCCTGTTATGCGCGACGTCGTCGACCGCCGAACCGCAATGGCCGCACAACGTTCCGAGACATCTAAAATACTTCCCCGAGGACGAAGCACATGCGCGGAGAGGCATGGACATACGGGAAAGAATGAGACATGAGAAGCCGGTCGGGGTGAAGAAGATGGGTGCAGATGAGGGTGAAATGTTCATGTTGAACAGCTGGATATTTGCATCAGACCTCAGACGGAGATCAAACCATGATAGCTATGGGAATAAGACATGCGAGGCACAATCACCACTGCGGCCTCTTGCCGAAGACGACTTCTTTGCTCGCATGCGGATACGAGCTGCACTGGCAAAGAGGCAGTTTGCATGTCCAATGGGAACGAGCAGTTGCTCCTCAATTGGCGCACCGGACGTCTGCTGTGGAACCGGTACGACTTGCGTCAATGTGAATAATAGTCCAGGAGTTGGATCAGTGGGATGCTGTCTACAAGGGCAGACATGTGCGGGATCGATCAGCTGTGATACGAAAAATGGCTACTCGTCATGTCCGGACGCACCCAATGGGGGTTGCTGTTTGCCGGGATTTCATTGTGATGGGATAGGCTGTAAGTCATATATATAATGTTCCGCATCTCACTCTGATTATCCCTAGGCGCCGTCGGTGGTACATCTACAGCCTACGTCAATCCCTCCACTTCTCGAGCTGCCTCCCCTTCCTCCACAGCCGTCATTATAGTTCCTACATCGCTTCCCGCGTCTTCCACGCCGACTCCCACACCCACACCTGCATCGAGCTCCGCATACACATGCTCAACTGGCTGGTTTTCATGTGCAGCAAGTCTGGGAGGAGGATGCTGTCAAAACGGACGGACGTGTGCAACAGGAGCGTCTTGTCTCGGCGACGAACCAACTAGCACTCAGGCACCATCTGCGCCTGTCCGGCCAACAAGTGGCTCAGCTACAACGTCTGCATCGTCAACAGATGAAGTGTGTCCAACTGGATTTTATGTATGCAGCGCATACTACCCATCAGGATGCTGTCGAGTTGGACGAGACTGCCAGACTACTGGAAGCTGTGCCCTGCCTACTTCGACGATCGTCAACACGAACGGGGTGGTCATTGTCGCTCCAACCGGCGCCGGCGTAGCGACTAGCGGCGCAGCGCGAGGCGGATCGTGTCCAAGTGCATGGTATAGCTGTGCTGCGAATCGTGGCGGCAATTGCTGTCCGAATGGGTACGAATGTGGTGAACAATGCACAACGACTGCGTCTAGTCAATCTGGCGTCGCGCAGAAAGTTGCGCCGAGCACTGCTTCGATCGTCACGACCATCTCGATCTGGTCATGGGCTGCGGGGTCTGCTGCGATTGGTATTGCTATGATTGTACTATGAGCTCAGGCGAAGAACAGTTATGGACACAAACAGCACAGTCGCAAATCGTTTTGCATTCGTCGAATTCCAGCAGTCTTTGATTCCGCCTACGACCTAGTCTTATCATCGCCACTCTTCAGTCAGTCGACTCGGTCTTGATTCTCACACCATCTTCCTGTTTGACATCGGCGTCGCCCTCTGTCTTGACGAGACCATCGGTTAATTCTCTCTTGACTTGGATGTCTCGCTGTTCGACATTGTCATTCTCTGTCTTGATAAGAGCGTTTGCGATGTCCTCTGCCTTGATCCCTTCCTCTGCCTTGATCCCTCCAGGGAGGGTCGACTCGCTGGAAGGCCGAGCTGACAGATCAAGTGAATCCAGCTCCCCTGTGCATATAATGTTAGAGCATCTCGGGACGCGGTAGTCACAACCACTTACCCCTCGATCTGTAATTCCACACGAACCTCGCGAGTGGCTTATTGCCGTCCTCCAACATGTCAACACCTGGCCGGTACGGAGCGTGAGGTGCCGGGTAGAAAGGGCCATGACTGCCGCAATGTTAGCATGCATCCTACAAAGAGCCACTGCGACCGACGTGTGAGACAAACCTTGTCACAAGAGAATGGCTGGTGGCGCCCTTAAGCGCTTCTTGGTCAGATCGTCGTATCCTCAGATATGCGGGTATTTACCACGTTCCTGGACAGGCGGCATACGCAAGCCAATGGTCACACGACGGATGCGAAGCTCAATAGAACCGAAACCTGGTCGGGCAAGCGCCGATATCGTGGCTTCATCGAGGTGTTCCTTCTCATCTAAATCGACGTCCGTGTGGACCCGATGTATTCGGGGAAAATGAGTGATTTACCGGTGTTGAGTTTGGAGAAGCGAAACGCCTTAGCCACGGAGAGACCATTCACGATGTCGGCAGCGGTGTTGGATATGACGACTTTCCAATCACCATGCTCATCCCCGTCAAGGCCAGATTGTCCAAGAGCGCTCCCCAGCACCCATCCGTCCAACGCAAGGGCTGCGCGAAGGGCCGACGTATTGAAGCAGGATTCGGGAACGGTTATGCGGACGTCGAAGTACGTTCCAGCAGTTGCTTCGACATAGCTCACAACGGTGTTCAACTCTTGCTCTGTGCCGTCATCGAACTCTTGTAGTGCTTGGCCGTTCACGAAGATTTCGGCAGTAAAACCGGGGATCTGAGGATGAATAGCCATCGCTGCCGCCTGCGGGATGGAATCTATGCAGAGCTTTATGTGATTTAGCGGCCATGCTTGCTACATCCACATCACCAGTACATTGAAGCAAGCAGCAACTGATTGCTGACCGCATAATTACAATATCAATTATGCATGAACTGAAGAGCAAGCCGTTGGACGTTCGTACAACATTCAATCAACCAATTATCCCGCCAGATCGCACTTTCAATACCACTCACGCGCTCCTATACCTCTCATCCAACACTCCCTCCCTCGTCCAAACATTCATCCCAACCTTCTCTCCCCTCTGCACCGGCAACCCCGCATGCACCGTCCTCCGATCTCCCTCAAACCTCACAATCCCATCCCTTCCCTTCACCTCCACCAAATTCCGCCAAAACACCGCATTCCCCTGCACCGGCCTGAACACTACACCGTCTTCCTCTTCCGCATCGCAATTCACATACTCGCACCAGCGCTCATCCTGCGGTACATCTAGTAGTGGGAATTGTGTCCCGCCGCCAATGATGTCGGGCGAGGCGTGCACGTATACGAAGAACGAAGAAAGACGGTTTCCGCCAAATGACGGGGTGGTTTGAGAGGGTGATGTGAACCAGTCAGTGTGCGTGTGGTATTCTTGATTCAACCCATACTTGACGAGCTGTAAAGGTTCCAAGCTCTCGCGCTGGGTGTTGAAGCCCTGAAATTCCAGCGCGCGTTGCTCAATGCAGCGCACAATTTCGTCGCTTTCGAGACTAGTTGATCGCGAGGTGCGTGTTGTGGCGAGGTGTTGTCGGCCCGAGGAGTCGGCGATTATGGAATTGGAGAATTTTCCGGCGGAGATGGATTGCAAGTGTGCGATTTCGGTGGGTGTGATGAAGTCGGCGATGTAAATTACGAGAGGCAAGGTGGAGAAGACCTGGATGGTGTAGGGGTGGAGTGGGCAGGATGTTGTGTTTTGGGATTGTGTGAGGGCTGGTATGGTGAGGAGCGTGAAGATGGGGAAGAGTGATGGCGAGGATTTCATGTTGCGGCAAAGAAACTTCTTGGGAGGTATGGGATACAGTTGCGAGCATCTCATAAATGGAAGTTAAAAGAGTTGATGTAAAGTTCTCTACGCCGAAGCAGGACAGGCGATGATGCGCAGTTATGTGCAAGGGCCTTGCCTGAAACGTGAGCAGTTTGAGAGCAGTTCGACACCTGCAGATAGTACCTGATCGACACCTGAGACGAGTTTGGGATCGATCGTTCTCGTCAGAGCATCAGTCCTTTTCCTGAAAATGCTCTCGACCTGTTCAGTCCCCTCCATACAATAACATCCATCATCTCGACCCAAATGCGCACTCTAACCTTGTCCATCCTCCTCTTACTTGGACCGACCATAGCAGCACCAAACATCATTGAATATGCCACATCTCAAGGCTTTACCACTTCCCTCCAAACCCGCCCCCGTCTCCTTGTCGCATTCACATCACGCACTCTGGTCTCCGTACAACCATTCAACACCATCTTCACCCAATCGTCAACAAACACTTCAACGCTCTACCTCAGCATAGACTGCAATCAGGAAGTTGAACTCTGCCGCGAACATGACATCAACTCGTTCCCAACGATCCGGTTGTTGGAAAGAGACGGGGGAGTAGAAGGAAAGATGCGAATGACGCGTTATCGAGGCCCGCGAACGCAGAATGCAATACGGAGCTTTGTTAGGAAGCGTGAACTTCCTGTCGTTACGCACATCCAGGCAGATAATCTGGCAAGTTTCAAGGTTATCGACGATGTCGTTGTACTTGCGTACCTCAGACCCGATCAGACCGAATTACTCGAGGCTTTTAGAGTGGTCGCTCAACTCCATCACCTGGACTACATATTCGGCTACACAACCTCTCCCACCAACCCCAACACCTCAGAGACTCATCCAGACACCAATAACACTCCCGTACCTTCGATCATATGCTACAAAAACTTCGACGCCGACCATCACTCCCTGCCCGGCCCGTTCGCACAAGCATCCATCGAATCTTTCCTCGCAGCCTCAACACCCAATGTGATCAAAACATTCCGCGAGAAAGATCTAGACACATTCATGCAGCCGTCAAAACTTACTTGCTACATCTTCACCACAACCGATGAGACAGCGAAGAGGGCGCACTATGCACTCACGCAGTTGGCTAGGAAGTATGAAAGGTATGTTGTATTTGGGATTGTGGATGCTGGGAGATATGAGGAGATGGCGAAGAACTTCTTGGGGGATGGAGGGGATGGAGAGGGGATGGAAGAGGGGATGTTGGTCATGCATGCGCCGATGAATGACCATGTGTTTCGATATCAGGCTGGGAAACCGATTGGAGCAAGTGCGGTGGAGAGAATGTTGACGACGATCTTACAGGGAAAGGCGGTGGATGGGCAGGTATTTGGTGCAGATGCAGAAGACGTGAATCGAGGTGGATTGAGTGAAGGGAAAGGAGGACATGACGAGCTGTAATCAGCACGGATACCGCAAACTTCAGCGATGATCAGGTCTCATTGTCGAGAGCTTATGCGAAGTTTCATCTTCTAGACTTTGTCTTAACAAAGCGTGTAGCGCAGATATGCAGTGGAAAGCGTTCCGCGCTGCCAAGCAAGTGTTTGGGTAAGCATGCTTGGCCTTCGCCCTCGGACTTGGTGACAATGTCCAAGATGATCTGCAGGCCCTCATGTCTGGCTGCTTTGCATCTTGATGTGAGGTTGAGTACAGAGCGAGACACCGAGGTCCTCGCGCTATATGTCTCGAAGCAGAAGCGAGATGTATCGTCGGTAAAAAGGCCAAGATGCAGTGGCATGCTAGAGGGTGGTCCGGATGGTGATCCACGGTACAGACGTAAAAAGGCAGCATATAAGACTCCTGGCTCCTTGGAATAATCCATCTCAGCAAGAGCGCAATATCGAACCCTGCAACACACATCAGCAAGGTGCTCACAATTACTAGAAAACCTCGTTATGTCAACCACAACCCACAAACCCAAGATCCTCATGACCGGCCTCGACACCAATGCCAACATACCACCCTACTTCCGCTCTCTACGGCACCCCAGCAGAAATCAAAGCCAACATCAACGCCGACGAGCACGCTGCAAAGACGCCGGGTATGACGTCACCATCTACTTCATGTACGACCAGAATCCTCAAAAGGGACTGGACTGGCTCGAGGCGAAGCTTAAGGAAACGCACTTTGATGGAATCATGGTTGGTGTCGGTTTGAGGTTGATTCCTGAACAAACGGTGTTTTATGAACATGTGGTGAATGTGGCGAGGAAAACGAGTCCGGGGAGTGTGTTGTTGTTTAATGAGGGGCCGGGCAAGAATTATGATGCGATGCAAAGGAACAAGGAGAGTTTGGAATAGGTAGCGGAAATGATAGGACTGTTGCTCGTGTTTTGCATCGCTTTGCGACTTACTGACGGTGCTGCGGTTTGGACCTGAGCGAGCGTGAATTGCAATAGCGCCTTGCGAATCTTCCGCGCCCTTGCGAATGCGCCGAATACGTGGCTTGAGGTCTTTTATGGTGGGCACAAGCTGAAAAGTCGAAGAGGAGGTGGTCGGCGCTCAATTGTGATTCAGCCTTGTGACGATGCGGGTTCTAGGTAACAGCATTGCTGTTCCTTATCGTGCGGAGATGCTCAGCCTCGCCCGATTATGGAAAACCATAACGAGTGGCCCTCTTTTGGAGCTGTGTGTAAGCTAAAGGGTTATCGGTAGCTTTCTTCACTGGCGCTTGTATAGCTTCGTGGGGTCATCCAGCCTCACGCTATTGGCTGCGTGCTTCAGCTGAGCATATGCGATTCGCAGCCTTGTCGCAGGATATCGAGCGGCGGTCGCCACAACAGGCAACGCTCATGTCGATTTCTTGGTGGTGTCGCAAGTATTTGAAATCGTGGTAGATAGATATAAGGCTGGTCGCCAGTGCGATCGTGGCCAGTGCAAGATCCGGATGTGCCAACATGAATTGTTCTTTGGCTGACATCCACAACCGAACGAGTGGCTTCGAGTTCGTCGGTCTTTACAATGTGCAAATGTTCCTGAACCAAACCTGTGGAGCTGCGAGCGACATCTTCTTCGAGGGTACGCGCATGCCGACATATTCTGTTTGCGAAAAGATCACTGGATTGGGCAATTCGATCTGGACAGACTGGACTCCTTACCCAATATCCGACATCTGGAATCGCATCGTGGTATGGAAGCTACCATTGCTTCAACTTTTGTCGCAGTTCCCAAGACCGCCCTTGGGCCCTTGGGTAGAATTCAGCGTCATGATGCATCTACTGGGAGATCCGATCGACTCCATGGCAAGCATGTTTCTGACTCTCGCGATGTGTCAGAAGAGAGCGCTACGAGCGCAGGAGTTGTGTAGTGAGACAGGTACAGGAGTTGAGCATCCGAGCTATACCCGGACTTGGAAGGAGCTAGCCGTCATCATGGTGTCGTACGACGAGTGTGGCGTATCCGAGAGGGTAGAAGTGTTCTGCCAAGTATAGTCAGTCTCAATTCGCCACCCCAGCTGATTCAGCTAACCGATGCCAGTCGCGAGACGAAAGGTAGAGACGACTTCGAGCATGAAATCCGACACATATACGAAGAGACAGCAGGCTCACTGGCCGCTGATAGACAGACTCGGATACTGCCAGTGGTGCTTGCTGAGCTGTTCTTTATCGGCGGCTGGGTTATATCGCTTGTCAAGGCCGCATCGTCAGAGCCGAATCCCACAAATTGGGTCAATGTTGAGGCACAGAGCATCGCAATTTCAGCTCTTTACCTCTGGGTCACTTCCACCATCATCATGGGATCCCTGATAGGAGCCTCACAGACTGAAGACGCCATCCCGCGAATCTTGCATGCTATGGACTACAGCCTGGCGCCCTTCCAGCAGATCAAAACTCGAAGACCTTCTATCGCGGGTCGAGTCACGATTGGGTGGTGCAAACGCTCGAGGTATCGCGCGATCCATGGTGGGACCTACTCTTGGCGTCCGAGAAAGTGGAAAACCGAGGATGTCATTCGCAAGGCTCTCCCGACTTACGCGACGGTGGCGACCCTGTTTGTCGGGTGTAGCTTCGTAGTAGCAGCAGTGCTGTCGTACCTCGTTTCTCCTCGAGGACTGTCGTGCCGCCATATCCCAGAGAGTCTGGTGTAAGTGCGAATCGATCAAACACGCGAAGATACACCACTAACGCCCTCGGCAGATTTCTGATCTGGGTGCTGAGCTTCGGCATCCAAATTCTATGCGAGAAATTCCTCCTATACAAAGAAGATGCGTTATTCTGGATCTTGTTATGCAAGGACGTAATATGTGCGTCGAGCAATATCGCAATCATCATCCTTGTTCAGTGGGGGATCATGAATCGATGCTCATGCTGGGCCGGAATGGGATCTACTTGGGTGCACTTGCCGCAACTGCCACAAGTGAAGGAAGAACTCATGTACTTCATTAGGCACGTCGCGCCCATCATCGTTTCTTTGGCGCTGGTGTTGCATCTGGTCTTTTGTGCTGCTGTTGTTTGGAAGTACTGGGATGCAGTTCGCGTCTTCATCCAACGCGATGACGGTGTGTCCAACCGCACATGGCGAACACAAAACCGGGTGGACAGAAAGTGTGATGTAGGGGTGGAGGAGGTAGAGTTAGTGCCAAACACAATTGAAGTGTGATGTTAGGAAGTGTGTCACTTCTGAGATTTGATGGTGACCGTTGGCGCTAACGAGCGAACTCTTGGCGCGCTAATGCCCATGGATGAGCTCCACCAAAAAAGTTCTTGACGCTATCGCAGACTTCACAATTGACTTTCACCGTCACCGTACGCCCACCTTGGACTTATCACGTGTAGTTAGCATGGCGCTGCACGCGTATTCGCCCGATACCTCCATATCCTCGCATACACTTTCTGTGGGGTCAGCGCAGCCGCCGCCCATGGACCTACAGCCCGCTGCCATGGACACGCCCTCGAACCTCGTCGCAAACCCTCTCGCCTTCCTCCAGCCCTCCCCACAACTCAATGCCGCCTTCCTCGCCGCCGCGAAACAGTATCTTGACCCGGTTGCCGCCGGAGTGAGCGATGTGCAGATACGCCGGCAGCAAATGGTGCGCAAAAAGCGAAAGCGGGGAGAACGATACGACGAAGATGTGCGGGTTTTGCACCTCAAAAAAATACATTTGGACGGATTCGGCGTGAATCAGGTCTTCGAGCAGACGCGAAAGATTGTAGAAGCTGCAGCAGAAGAAATCGAACTTTCGATACCACCAGAAGATGAAGGCGTCGTGGCGGTGCACGATGATGATGACGTGCTGGATGATCTCGAGGAGAATTCAGAACACTCGGAAGATTCCGAAATTGGCGAGGAGGGCGTAGATTGGGAGTTCGATGGCGTGGACGATGACGAAGATGCACAGCCATCAGACGAGGAGCTGTCAGGTGGAGAAGATGTCGATATGGACGGCGCAGACCGGGAGATCTTCTCAGAAGAATCAGGCGAAAAGCCAGCTGAGACCTATAAACCTGATCCTCATGGCCTCAACGATGGCTTCTTTTCCATCGATGAGTTCAACAAGCAGTCCGACTTTTTAGAGCAGCAAGATCAGCGAGGAGAAGCGGCAGACAGTGAAGATGAGGAAATAGACTGGACCGCAGACCCCATGACAGGAGGTCTAGGCAAAGGACTAGGCAGCGAAGAAGATGCTTCAGATGCAGAGTCGGACGGCGCAGGACCAGCGTTTGGGAACGTCGACTTGAACGCACCAGAAGGCGATAGCGACGACGACGAGTTCGAAGAAGGCGATCTTGATGTTGTGGACGACGGCATGAACGCCAACAATGTGATGTACGCCGACTTCTTCGCTCCACCCGCAAAGAAAGCAGGGAAGAACAAGAAGAAGCGAGGCCGACCGAATCCACACAATTTCCCGGAGAAGAAGGACGACGATGAGACCGAGGCTGTAGAGGAGGCTGACGTGGAAGGTACAATGGCCAGGGTGCATCGCGATTTGTTTGAGGACGACGATGATGTAGAAAGCGATGGCGATCTGGACGTCTTAGATCCATCAGACCCGAAATCACGGCGGTCGACTCACGAGAGACGGCAAGCAAAGATTGCAGACGAAATACGAAAGCTGGAAGCCGCCAACGTTGCGAAACGCGAATGGCAGCTTTCAGGCGAGGCACGCGCAGCTGACCGACCATTGAACTCTTTGTTAGAGGAAAACCTCGAATTCGAGCGTGCTGGCAAGCCCGTACCTATTGTCACAGCAGAAGTGTCTGAAGACATTGAAGCACTCATCAAGAGGCGCATCCTAGCTGGCGAGTTTGACGAGGTTCTGCGACGGCGACCGGACGACCTAGCAACAGGACCCAAAGTGCGAAGAGGTCAGTTTCAACTCGACGACAGCAAGTCTGGGAAAGGTCTTGCAGAGCTTTACGAGGAAGATCATCTTCGTACCACGAACCCTGACTTCGTGGACGCTAAGGACGAGAAGCTAAAGAAGGAACACGATGAAATATCTGCACTATGGAAGAAGTTATCCGCTAAGCTTGATTCTCTCAGCTCATCGCATTTCAAGCCCAAGCCTACAGCACCCAACCTGGAGATCCGAGTCGATGCGCCCGCGATCGAGATGGAAGACGCTCGACCTACAGCAGGCGGCGACGTTGCCGGCGCAAGCATGCTCGCACCACAAGAAGTCTACAAACCTGGAGACGAAAAAGACAAGACCGAAGTCGTCACCAAGAGCGGTATGCCCATCGCGCGTGAAGAGATGTCACGTGAGGAAAAGGCCAGCCGGCGCCGAAGGGCGAAGGACAGAAGCAAGAAGGAGGGTCTCAACAAGCCGAGGACAGACAAGGAGAATACAACGGCGAAGAAGGGTGGCAAGCAGGAGAAGAGACAAGTCATCAGCGATCTCAAGAAGGGTGGAGTGCAAGTCATTGGCCGCAAGGGCGTTCTTACCGATGTTGAGGGCAAAGAGGTCACAGGCGGCGCAACGAGGAAGGGAGCCGGCAGTTATAAGCTATAGGGCGCATCATCAGTCGACCAAACATTCACTCTTTTCGCACTTGAAGACTCAAGTTGCTAGTTCCTCCGAGACAATTTCGCAGTTTGAACACCAGAAACCAGCTGGCCGTACCCGTACTCGCTGCTAGTGCATACCTAGTTCCGAGGTCTGATTATGCATTGTCACGTGGGCTTCCGGCCCGATCCATGACGCCATAGCCGTAGCCAAATCGATCAATGGTGAGACGTGCGGTGTTGCTGGCTCTCCTCGTTGGAGCTCAGTCATGTAAACGGCATTACATGTCGGCTGATCGACATGCTCTTAGCGCCGATCAACGCCCACTTCGCCTACCAAGGTATCAAATGCATTCCTCATTTGTATCTTTTCAATTCAACAGCATCTCCTCACTCCTACGCCACTGCGGTTCTCTAGAGTAAACAGACCACCAATGGCTCAATTTCTCACATCCATTCGCAACAAAGTCTTCGCCACACTCATTCGTCAAGGCGCTGGCTGCGGATTCGGTGCACGCGCAATACCCACACAGCACGATGAAATCCTGCAAATCCCATCTCGCGACGAAGGAATACCCATCAAGGTCCACGTATACAAGTCGAAGAACCCCACTACGCCTTCGCCGGTCCTGATTAACTTCCATGGCTCCGGTTTCGTGATTCCTATGCACGGCTCTGACGACGACTTTTGCCTTCATGTCGCCAAAAGCACACCTTACACGGTGCTAGACGTGCAGTACAGGCTTGCGCCTGAGAACATGTTCCCAGCTGGCGCACAGGATGCAGAAGATGTGGTGCGCTACGTCCTTTCGCGACCTCAAGAATTCGACGTCAAGAACGTCTCCGTATCAGGGTTCAGCGCCGGCGCAAACTTTGCTCTGGGTCTCGCTGGCGCTGTATTTCCGCGCGATATATTCAGACATGTAGTCGCGTTCTACCCACCCGTCAACCTTGCGAAAGACCCAGGGACGAAGGTTGCGCCGGATCCATCTGGTCGACCAATCCCCGCGTATATTGCTGGTGTTTTCAACGATTGCTATTTACCCGTGGGAGTAGCGAGAGATCAGCCGTTGGTGTCGCCGAGCTTCATCGAGGCGGAGCGATGGCCGGATAGTATGTTGGTGATTACTTGTGCGCAGGACAATTTGGCGCCTGAGGCGGAGGAGTTGGTCGAGAAGATTAAAGGTGTGGGAGGGAGCGGGGTGAGACATGAGAGGATGGAGGGTGTGGGACATGCGTGGGATAAGGAGGCGAAGGCTGGGACGGTGCAGGAGGAGAGGAAACGTAGGGCGTATGCATTGGCTGCTGAGATTTTAACCAAGTAGAAGAAGAAAGCGGGTTTGGGAATTTGATGAAGATGAACGGTAAGCGTGACAGCGCTTGTTCACGCTCGGTCATCCTCTGTGGCTCGTCTGGGTCATAGGTGATATACATTTGTAGATCGAACTAACCTCTAGTTTGTGAAGGCGACTTGTTATCTTGATCATCGTATTCATCTTGGTCGCTGCTGTGATACTGACTGTCAACTTCATTAAGACCACCGTCGTCTTGCATGTACTGATAATCTGCCCATTCGTCGTCCCAGTCGCTAACACTCGCTTCGGAACACATAAAATCACTGGGGGCATCGTCCTTGCCCCATCTCTCGCCAAGTATTTCTAAATTGCTCTTCGTCACCAGCAATATCCTTTGAGCGGAGCAAGTTCTGCGATATATCCCATACATCATAGGCTGTTTTCTCCTGCCTTATGCGTGAGTACACTCTTTTGGAAACGCGCGATTTACCTCACCATTTCCCTATCTTGGACGCTGAGTCTGAAGAAATTGGTGTCTTGCTTTTCACTATCAGACTCATAGCCCACGGCGCCGTGATGAGTTAAGTGACGAGTTGCGATGTTGGATATAGGGTCTTTCGAATCATGACGTAGGACAGCCACTTCGCTTCCGGCGTGTATCAGATCGTACACAATGGGTCTGATCATCTCCAGTATATTGAACATGCGTCTCTCGCTGTTCCACCTGGACTCTGGCCATTCGCAAAAGTCTGTACGTAGCTGGATCTCAACCTTGAGAAGGTGCTTCAATGTGACATTGCTAAGGAGCCTGAGTTCATGTTTGCCACAAGCCAGTCTGTTTCGTTGTACGAGTGTTTGTCGTTGTAATCAATGGAAACACTTGTAGTCACGCGCCGTAGGTAGTGGACCCCCGTCACGCCGAGTCCAAAGTAGCCTTTCGAATGAGCGACCCTGAAGACGTTCTCGCTTGTAAAGTGGAACCAGTTCTCGGTCCAATATGATACCGCGACTTCTCTGGCCATGTCCTGGCCGACGAAAGCGGGGTTCATCGCTAAGTAGTTAGGATGCATTATCATGGCACTTGCGCTCCAACAGCAGCGCCATCACACCGTACGAGGGCTGGAACGCCGCCAATGACGGCTTTTGCACTCGTGAAGACCGAAAGCCAGCGTACAGCACGACTATCAATAATATGCAGGCGGCGAAGTGGCATGAGATCTGGGAATTGTACAAGGCATTCCAAGCCAACGGACCGAACACTGCTGTGCTCATTGAACAATACAACTTAACAAAGACTAATACCGCGCCTACGGAATCTGCTGCGTTCAATCAAAAATTGAGGAAGGTGGCCTTCGCGCATGGTGACGAAACTCCGGAAGCCATCGACGGGAACAGCCTGGCGAAGCTGAAGACATTGAAGAAGAAGTACGACCCAAGTGGGGCGTTCAATCAGTGGTTCAAGATCACGCGTGAGGACTCCATAGCGCGTATTCACAGATTCATGTATTGCTGAACGGTTTCAAAGCCATCCGCATATCTACTTTGGTCCTGCTCAGTTGCAATTACCCTCACGACCAGATGGACGCCATGATCAAATGGACCTTTACATGTTCCCTGCAATTCTAGGCAGTGCTGCCGTGTGCAGCTTTGAGATAACGTACAAATCCCTCCACGTCCTCGTCTCTGGCATCACAAATATCTCCCGAAATATCAGACTCGACCCAGAAGGCAAAACCCCTGTCAAATACCTCTTCGTCGTTCCAGTAACTGATGCCACGTGCTCGCACTTCTTCGGTTCCATCTATAACGCCAATGTCATTACCCTTCCACTGCTTTCGAAGCTCAACAGCGAGACGAGCGAGGGAATGGAATGTTGCAATTCGAGTGAGGAATTATGTCACCGGTCTACCCTGTAGGAAGAGGTTACCTGTGGGCAGGTCTTCTCGGCGGTCGTACCGGGCTTGCATGAGGATGTGAAGCTTTGGTGTTTCGGGTCGGAATGCCATTCTTAACGAGTGTAACAAGAGCGATTTTGCGGAACTACGGTGATTCGAGAGGAGGAAGTACTGGAAGCGGGCAGCAGAATGTGATTGCCAGCACGGCCGATCACGAAGCCTCGGTCAGGCTTGACCATGATAACAACTGTTTGGCCCAGAAATCAATCAAGCATTCCTGCATCATACGGATACAAATGAGCGAGATGTCATCTACTCATCTGATGGTAATGTTTGCACGGTGAATGTCTGCTCCCCGAAAGCTTCCGCAAAGGCCGAAACCCTTTTTTTGGTCATCCAGGCTGTCAGAACGGGTATTTTCCTGGTTGCCAAATTTTCCGACGCATCTCCATTGCTTGTTTGCTCGACGTCTATCGGCTCGAATGCGTCAGCATCTTCCGTCTCTTGCGTGTGGCTACTAGCTTGTCTACCACCAGCCCCAGTCTGACTCTTCCTTTCCGCCTCAACGCTTGTGAGGGTTAGATAGAGCCACCAAGTCACTGCACTCCCAGAACCTTCCTGCTGAATTGCTGCGGGCGCAACAACGCGTCTGACAACGTCTAGGATGCTGATGAGCTTGGCTGTACCCTCCCCTTGCGCCGATAGTGCAATCATTGCATCAGCTGGCTTTAGACCTGCTGGCATCTCGATCGGATTGGTGTTGTCCTTGTGCGCTCCAAGACATGTCTTCAGTCGATTGATGCCAGCTTTGATATTTTGGTTTCGGGAGATGATGACGGGGACAATATTCTGCATTTCTCTCATTCGGCCTTGGCTTTTCAAAGACTTGAGCAGCTCGACTGAGAGAAGAGTCCATGGCTTGTAGAGGGCTGAATGAACTGTTGCTGGCACTGCTATGCTTGTTGTTGCGTGGCCAGACTGGTTCTGGTGCTGAAGCTTTCTCTTCCTGCTTGTCGAGTCTTCACTAGCCTTGCTAGTTGTTGCTGCATTCGAATTTGTTTCTTTGATTGCGCTGTCTCCATCAATCAGAGGTAGCGTTGGCCCTTCGCTAGAGTAAGGCGGCGTTGCGGTTGCTGCTCCAGCGCTCGTATCCTTCTCAGCAGACGAAGCGAAGATGTCGCTCATGCGTTTGGCCTTTGCCATCTTGGAGAATGTAGCTCCACGTGATCGGACGTTCAGTTGACATAAACTGAACGACGGGGCTGGGCTGTTGAAGAACGCGTACAGGAAATCTTCAGGTGCATCGGACTTAAAACCCCGCTAGCGCTATCGCCGTAACTGTGTAGCCGCCAGGCAGCTATCTGCTCTCAGCACATTTCAGCGACCGAAGCAGCTATATTCGAGTACCTTGAGCCTGCGCCCGAACCCGCGACCAAGGTGAATTCACTGTGATGACTGTTCACACACATGTTATCACACACAATCACTCATCAAGATGCTACCTCTCTCCAAAGGCTTTTAGTCCTTCGAAAAGAGTTGCCCTCCTACGGGTTACACCGTCACCTAACTCTCGATGCCTCGCCATTGTCCTATGCTTGGTCGGCCGATTTCATACAAAGAAGGGACAAGAGAAACACTTGTGACCAATCTTTGAATCAGCATAGGCCTCCCTTCATGGCAACGGCAGATATGAGTAGTGTTGGAAACACGTCAGTACCTATCTGAAGCTTTGCTGACTACACTCACTAATAATGTCAGTACTCAACAACCCCGGAACGAATACGGCTATCTACGACTTGCATCAGAGCTCCGAAATGTCGTCTATGATCATATTTTCGTTGCTACCATCGTGGGTTTCCGAGACAATAGGTTCGAAAGGGTACTTGGGAAGCAAGCCCTTGTCGAAATTGCGCCCGTCGGGCCCTTTGCCATGCTTGCCACCTGCCGTCAGATCCGACAAGAGATTCTGCCGCTCTTCTACCAACGTGTACCGCCTTTGACTTTCGCAATGACGGTCCCAATCTGTCATTGCTTGAGTACCATGGGAAGATCTTTTGTACCTCTGTTCAGTCCATCCAGTTCGACGGTAATCTATTGAAGGATTTACGTTTTGTTGCAGCCACGAGCCATGGCAGAATTCAAGCGCTTGCAGAATATGGAGCGAAGCTGTCTCGTGTCGAACATGTTCGATTGACGGGATTGACGAGGTATCAGCTGTTCTCATGGAAAGAAAAAGAGCCCACAGGCAAGCAATTGCGCGAAATATTGGCTGACATGTTTCCTGGTCAGAGGCTACATATCGATATTGACCGGGTTCAGGCTGCGGCTTGGTAGACACAGAAACACGGCACGGATACATTGGCAGTGGCTGAGCAACCGATGATCGAGGCTGGGAAAGAGGCAGCACTATTAATTGCCGCCTAAGGCAGAATAACACGAAGTTGACGCCACTTCACAAAGGACACAAAAGGACGTACTAGCCTCGAAATTTTTGCTGCATGTATACTCGATCCAGAAACCACCAGGTTCCGCATTTACCTTTGTACAGCTGCCGCGTCAGTGTTACAGGATTAAGCTCTCTTCGCACCTTCTACCAAACAATACGACACACGCTCAACGTCGCACAGGACAATACCAAATGGCCATAATGAACATGGAAGCACCCGCATAATTGCTCTGTCTCGACAAAAAGCACGACCGAGGCCACTTGTAAGTATCCTTACCGGTCGCTTCTTGCGTATACTTGAGCGAACAAAGCTGCAAGCAATCTGATAATTAGCTCAAGTCGCCTTCTCTTCGCATAGCGGCTGAGCTGCGAGGGAAGACTTACATGCATGCCTTCCATATGGAGACTTTCCAGGTCATTGAGAAGTCAAATTTCGTAGGCTCTTTCGCGCTCCTTCATATATGTCTGCAGATCCACCATGAAGCCTTCGCATCATTCTTTGCACATGCTATTTTCGACGTGGTCAACGCACGCAATATGATATAGCATTGAAGATCTGTGGCCGGGTTCATGCAAGGAAATACGATCCATAAAGTTAGGAGAGCATATGGCGAAGCAGATGGCGAGAGTTCGGCCTCGAGCTTCAACAGGAGACACTCCTAGCCAATTATAAGTCAGGCGGACGGGCAAGACTTTTGTATACCTCGGAAATCTACATGTGGACCTAGAGGAAGGAGAGGAAGGTCTTGCCGAGAGCATCGCTCGGGCTGCATGGTGTTTGTTTGGCAAACCTGATCTTCGAGTCTGTATCAATGGCGTGAGAATTAGTCGGGCAACGAGCAGAAAGAGCTCGGAAATCTGTGTAGAACGCGGAGCATTGCTATTGCACACTGAAGGAAAGTGATTGTGACTTAGTGGAGCCTGCCAACTACAAGTCGGAGCTAGCTTCGTTGCAAGCTAATTTCATAATTTGAGGTGAGCCAGGATGCGATGAAATGTTTTCACTGAGATCTGGTAAGGCCCTAGGAGTTTCGTTTGCGGTTCAGGCTAGCGTCTTTTAGTACATACCTACTCCTCCGTCTGTCAGAATTACCCGCAGAACTTGTATACCTCTTTTCAACTCCCTTGCCACCATTCAGGTCGTACTGATTCTCGTAGCTCCTGTTTAAACTCGATCGTTTCACAGACCAGGTTTCCACAGCCTTTCCAACGATCGAGAGCCGCATTATAGGGTCGTGACCTGCTGTTATAGGAAGCCCAAAAGTTAGTGCTCAGATGAAGCAGGTTGCAGCGCATCCTAACAGCTGAATAGAATGCCTTACGCTCAACCCATATCGCCGTTTCTGCGCCTTCCAGCGGAGCTCCGAAACTTGGTGTACATCTTCGCATTCGCCGGAAGCACAATCCGCGTGTAGGCCGACCGTCCAGCACGTCGCGAAGTATATCAGAGCGCGGTCGCACTCCTCCACACCTGCCGTCAGATCCGCAACGAAGCTTCCGGCTTGTTCTTCGAACACACAATCTTCGAGTTCGGCAAGGGTGGTACGGGCGATGTGAACCTTTACGCAATCGACCCCGCCACTCGTCGTGCACTTCGCTCGATCAAAATAGGTCAAGGCTTCGCGAGACGAATGATCTATGCTTTGAGAGAGGCAGAATTCCCGCATTTTGTATTGGCTGATAGTCACGGGCCTTATCTGTCGTCGCTCAAACACGTTCATGTCGACGTTCATGTATCGCGAAATCACAATCAAATTCGACGAAGAAAGGGTTTGTTTATCCTGAACAATATCGAAGAGATTTTCAGAATCTTGTATCCAAACCGGGATCTTGAAGTGCACATCAATGTCATAAAATGAGAGAATCACAAATGGCGTGTCGAGAGATTGTGGGGCCTCGCTATGAGCCGACAGTTTGGAGCACAAGTTGAGGCAGAGGTGTGCAACCGACGGTCCCCACTCCAAAGTAACGTGAGCAATCAAAACTTTTCTCAAGACTGTTGTGTTCTTGTCGGTGGTGTCGATTTCCAGCACGCCGCGCTAAATGAATAATGCCAAGCCTTTTGTTTGCAATCACCTAGATGCTGATGCTGTCTCGACGGCTCGTGAACTCAAACAACCTGAAACTTCGACCACTCACCACATCGAGCGTACGGGAATATGCAAAACAGTATGGATTATCGGACTAGCCTTGACTTCGTCGAAGATGAGGCAAAGCTCAACAGCGGGAACACGTGAGTACGAGTGTGACGAGGGTGAGAAGAGTGACTGATCAAGTACACAGTGCAGGATAGAGCCTCCGCCTTTCCCCTCTCTTGCGTCTCCCAGGCGAGCTCCATGTCGTCCTACATAACACAACCGTCACGGTGACTCTCAAAGGACAGGCCGCCATAGGGGTCTCAAGCATCCGCTAAGCTACTACATATCTGCCGACAGATGCACCAAGAGACAAAGCCACTATTCTTCGCCGAAACCATGTTCTATTTGGCGCTGGCCATTAAATGTCATGCCAAGGGCTTCGTTTGCAATTGCCTCCATTACTGTCAGAACTTCGCGCCGCACCTCTGACTTAACCGCGCTCCCACTTACAGCACCTCCGACTCTTTCGATAATGCACTCGAGACCAATTCAACTTCGCCACGCCATGGGCATCGACACGCGCGCACGCGACCTCAAAGCCATACAGCCAAATGAGATTGAAGAGTGCGTATGAGCGAAGCGAAGGTAGAGTTGATACTGACCTGAGATGTAGATCGAGACCCAATCGACTCAACTCGCCGCTTCTGCGCCTGCCTGCCGAGATTCGAAATATGATCTACACCTTCACCTTATCCGACACGACTGTAACATTCCAAGTGACGCGCCTTCCAAGCGCGAGCGCCATAATCAATACCCTTTGGCGAATTGTTGCGATGTGCTATCCGACTTAGTGCATGTCTACGCAGGCTCCTTGGGCGAAAACACGACTGGTCTTGAGCAATTTGCACGTGAGATATTCCACAATCCCACTCTCCGACTACATAATTGGAAGGGTCCAAGTTGTTAGAGAGGTGCGTCTAATGAATAGACAGGTCGAACGTGGGCGGAAGCGAAGCTTGGGTAAGGCTCACGCTGCGACTAGAAGCGACGACACACCATGAGCTGAATGTGAAAAAGGTTCGGGATCAGAATGAGACGCATACTCATAGCACAGTAGCGAGTTTTCTGATACTGTGGCTGCTGGAAAGAACAATTAGTGGCGTCGGACATTAGAACTACGCTAGTCCAAACCCCGAGCCCACAACGTCTTCCGAGCCGCACGAGCCTCTTTTCACAGTTTGCCAGACCACATTGAGCATCGTGAACATCACCTCCCACATCCCCAGAATCTACCTCACCTATTACCACCTAGCCCCAGTCACATCAGAAACTGCTAATTAACTTGCGGCGCAAAGAAAGAGCGAGGATCATACACGACGAGGCAAAATGGATATTCGCGTACTACGGCCGTCGGACATTCCACACGTCCAGCTTGCAAACATTACGAATCTGCCAGAGAATTACTTCTGCAAATACTACCTGTACCATGCGATGAGTTGGCCGCAGTTGAGCTATGTTGCTGTTGATGTAAGTCTGCATTTCTGAAGTCGATGCGGTGCGCACAAGCACAATATCATGCTTCACAGTTGGGGCAAGAGCTGGAACGTCAATGCTGGGTCAGAGGATCTAGAATGAGATCAGAAAAAGCTTGAGAAATGTAGTGTCTCAACACAATGACCCAATTTACGCGCCGACCAAGAAAGAGAAGGACACCTTTGTGATTCCACTCCACACTTTCAATCCACCACAATCCCATCACACCTCCATCCACAACCTCATCAAACCCACTTCCAGTCACAGTCTAACACGGAATGAAAGGTCTCGCGCCCCCAAAAGACACCCTACGACCCGCCCAAAATCGTGGGCTATGTCCTCGCCAAAATGGAAGAAGAACCGGCCGACGGCGTGCAACACGGACACATCACCTCTCTATCCGTAATGCGCACGCACCGCCGTCTCGGATTGGCCGAGAAGTTGATGAGGCAGTCCCGTAAGTCTCTGCACCCCTACCACCGTACCTTAATGTTTACGAGAGCTTTGTCGTACGATATGAGATGGCGGAGTGAGCTAACATCCCCCGTCTATACTAGAAAGAGCAATGGCTGAAACTTTCGCCGCGCACTACGTCTCCCTGCACGTCCGCGTGTCTAACACCGCCGCCCTGCACTTGTACCGCGACACGCTGGGCTTCACCGTCGATAAAGTCGAGGCCAAGTACTATGCTGATGGTGCGTCAACACCCACCCTCATTTTCCTCTTTCCTCCATAATCAACGCCAACAATTAATACACACGTCGCACATACTGACACCTCCTAGGCGAAGATGCGTATAGCATGAAGATGGAGCTCGCGGACCTCAAGGATCAGTTGAGAGATGAGGAGGAGGAGATTTTCGGGAGCGAGAGCAAGGACGAGGGCGATGCAGTGGGCAGCGAAGGCGCAGAGAAGAAGCAAAAGGAAAAGGTGCAGAAAGTCAAAGTAGGACGGGGCAAGGGAGTTGTTGACCTGGTAGAGAGGAGTGAGGTTACTGCTTGAGTTGTTAGATGTATTCCGTAGGGACGAGAAGATGCGCAGGAAGCAAAAAACAACAACAACAACAACAACAACAACAACAACAACATGGGGCCATTGTTGAAAGAGTATTGAAGCCGTCATATACACACACGGTAACACAACTCCCTACCTACACCCACAACCTCGCTCCTCAGCTCCGTCTCGCCTAGATCCCAAACTGCCCCTCAACCTCCTTCCTCCTCTGCTCGCGTTCCAGCTCTTGTCTCAACTTCTCCACTTCCTCGCCCACACCCTTCTCGCCCTTCTTCCTCTGTCTCTCCTCATACAGCGCGCGTCCTCGCATAATCCTGCTCACAATTTCCGCCGCATTAACGTTCTGGAACTCGTGGTTCGCAATCTCACGATAGATGTTCAACGCTTTCGGGACGGCGTAAGGGTCGTAGGTCAGGGGCATGAATTTCGTTATGCCGTGGTAGACAGCTGTGGGGGTGGAGTAGGGCAGGGTGTGTAGGAAGGCTTTTGAGATGGAGAAGGGGGAGCCGAAGATTACTGCGTGGACGTACTGCCATATGTTAACTTCAGGGAGATCCGGGAAAGGATGGAGGTGGGTAGCTGGCTTACTTTACACTGCAGCACGCAGAGACCGCGCTCGAAGACATTCATGATGGGGAAGTTGATGCCTTTCCAGTGGTTGATGACTTCGTCGTCGTGGATGCCTGCGACTACAAAGGCGGGCGGGTAGTCTGAGCCTGTTTTTTCGATGCGCTCCTTTTTGGCTTCGTCCGTGTACCAGCCGCGCTCTTTGGCGGAGTTTTCCTCGCTTTGGGTGACGAGGCGCAGGAATTCGATGTGGCCGGACGAAAAGAGGTCCCACCCTCCATCGACATATACCACGCTTTGACCAGGCTTGACTCCTTTGCCTGGGACCAGCTGGTGGAACTTGCCCTTCTCTTCCTTGACCGGGTTTTGGCTGTTTGTAGTCTCTTGCCGTACGGCGCCTGGGCGCTCGTGGTGGACGGTGTTACTGGTCGTTGTTCTCCGCAGCTTGGCGGGCTTGGAAGCATGCCAGTACCATACGTCGCAACCAGGAGCAAGACCACTTGCATCTGTTGCGTAGTCTTCGATCCGCTTCAGCATCTCTTGTCCCGTCTTTACGCGTTCTAGCTCTCCACCTGGGCCTTCGTCGCCAGACAACCTCTTCTCGAGCGATTGTATAAAGTGCAATCTCGTGCAGAGCAGCATGCGGCCGACGAGGTCAGTGGTCGAAATGCCCGGGGTGCGCTTGACCACCTTGAAGCGACCGGCAGCCTTGACATAGCGGTAGCAGTCTTTGCCATCACTGTCTGAGGTGATGTCGTCGCCGTGCACCACGTACTGGCAGCCGTAGTGTGTGATCCAGGGCAGCGAGGTCACGTAGGGGGCTTTGGGGATGGCGCGCGTGGCCCAGCGACAGGCTTCGACGGCCATGACGCTGTCGTCGTCGTCAGTGCATGCTCGCTATAACAGGCCGTCATTGCGCACCGCTCGTCCAGGCGCATCACCGTGGGGCCCTTGTTCTCGAGAATAGATTCGTCCGAGTGCACGCCAACAAGCAGCTCGTTGCCCAGCTGGCGGGCCTGCAGCATGGCGCCGGCATGGCCTGTGGTCTCTGTGAGTGTGTGCAACGTTCGTCCCTCGGCGCAGGCATACCGTGGTGGGCAAAGTCGAAGCAGCCATCCACCCAGATGCGCTTGTCTGAGACGTCGACATCGTCTTGTGGGGGCGCGGGCCACTGTCCCTCAGCCGGAACCCACTCTCCCTAATATATCTGTCAGATGTGACGTCTGTATGGCAGCGTCTCTACATACTCGGGCGCTTTGTCTGCGCTGCAGGGCACTCATGGTAGCGATGACGTTTGCGGGTGCGGGGTTCCAAAGTTGCGGGAGGTGTGTAGGAATGGGCCGATGAGTTATACACAGATGGCGACAATCACGCCGACACACACACAGAACTCGGGTCTTCACAATGTCAGATTTGGACTTCCGAATTCCGAGACTGACGTTGCGCAAGGTGTAGGATGTGGAGGCGGGAGGCTTTGCAGGGATCGGCCGCTCTCTCGTCTCACTGGCCAAGCCCGTCGAGTGCTCGGAAGCGCCAAAAGCGTTCCTGCATCGGCTTCAGGGCCTCATTGGTGTCGCGTCTTAGCCCTCGGGGCGCATCGACGACGAGACAATGTGCGCCGCTCCCAGTCGCACCGCCGGCCAGCCCACGCGCGCCCTAGTATAAGGTCTGCCGTCCTGCCCTCTGCGCTGTGGTGTCTGCTGCGCCGTTGACAGCCCCGCCAGGCCGGAAGCGGTCTGAAACTGCTGGACCCTGTACCCCTGATCGATCGATCGCTCGGTAGGGTCCACCGCCGTGGTCAAGGGTAAAGCGGTATGCAACATGGTCGACAGCGCCTCAAACACCGCTTCGACCGGCCTCTTCTCGCGGCGACCATCCTTCTTTGGCGGAAAGAGCTCCAAGGGCCACAAGGCAGGCCGCTCCTCCCTCTCCCAGTCCCACACCCTCACCACCCCGCCCGAGCTCGCCCTGCCTGCCACTCCCAGTTTATCGGCACCAGACGACGCCCCTCTCGAGCCCGACCAATACGACGACACCCCGAAAGTGCCCACGACGCCACAGAAGCGCAGACACGCCAGCAGACACTCGATTGCGAGCTCAGTGACAGACATCGGCTCGTCCCTGCGCCGGTCACGCAGCGCCTCACTGCGCACCAACACCTCCGCCGGCACCAGCACGTCCTCGCATAAGAGGACGCCCTCTGCCACCCTGGCGCTGACCTACTCTCCTGAAAAGGCCCCGGCCACCGCCTCGGCCTCGCGGCCCACCCTCTCCATATCGACCTTTTCGAGGAACAGGCAGAAGAGCAGCGAGAACGTGAGGCCAGAGACCAGCCAGAGTCACATCTACGAGAAGAGTCCCCTCAGTGCTGTCGACCGGCCCAAGACCCCATTCGGCATGGCGGTCCCTATGCCAGTGAGGCATCCGCCGACACAAAAGGAGATTATACAGGCGAACCGGCAGGCGAATGCACAGCTGGGTCCAGCAGCACCAATACCCGTGCCCAATGGCGCCAACCCAAACATCATCTTCCAGCACATTCACGAGATGGCCTCGAAGCGCATATCCACGCTGGACTACCTAAGGAAGGCGTAAGCACAGCATCCTCCCTCTCTCCAGCCAATACTAATATGCTTCCAGCCACGAAGGCCGCATATACTGGTTCAACACACTCCTCTTCTCCAAATCCGACCTCGCACGCCTCCCCTCCTCCACTCCCCGCAACCAAGCCCGCCGAGCCACCCACTACCTACTCCTCGGCTTCTCACTCCCCAACATCCTCGACCTCAACGCCAACTCGCCCACCGACTACCTCAAAGCCCTCAACGCCCTGCTCCTCGAGTTCGAACAATACCAAAGCATCCACCCCGCCGACGGCAGCACCCCCAGCTCCCTCAGCCGAGCGCGCCTCCCACAAATGTTCAAGCGCGCAAATCTCGGCGGCAAGGGGCGCCGGACTAGCAGCGCAACGGGCCTGAGCGATTACAGCATGATGTTAACCCCCAGCAACAGCGCAGACAGCACAAGCGCATTCGGCCTCGACTCACCCCCGGAAAACAACGACCTCCTCCCCAACGAATCATACACACACCTGCAAACCCCCTTGCTCCCCTTCGACCCGGATTTCTTCAGCACCTTCGCAACCCTGTGCGATGTGCTTATCGATTGCTACACCAAGATCCTGAGCATGCTGGCGAGCCCGGAGAGCGTGGCGAGTGCGGGCGCCGGGGTGCCGAGTTTGGTGGGCGATTTGTTCAACAAGGCGGATGCGCGCGTGAGGAAGATTATCCTAGCGGGTGTGGTCAGGGAGTTTGAGGAGAGTTGTCGCGCCGGGTTGAAGAGTGAGGTTGGGGGTGTGGGCAAGGTCGTGCTCGGGGGATTGATGTGATGTGATGATTTACGTATGGAATCTGGCGTGGGATGTTTGTGGAAGAGGTGTGCAGGGGCTGGCTTGTGATTTGACATGATTGCCAAGGGCATTATGATATCCATGGAGGAAGTGATTATGAGGATTGGATTAGGCAAGGATTGCATACTCGGCGTTCACGGCATAGCGTGTGAAACACATCTTAACCAGCGACGAACTACGCCATTCCATTTTCCCGGCACAACTTGCGTATCGCTACTGTCTGCGCAAAACATCGCCACAGAGGCATGGACGGATCGATTGTGCAGGTGCATGTATATTATTATTGCATACCATAGTCGACTGTCCGAAGCAGCCTACCTGTGATGCTGTTCCGTGATCCCAAATCATCCCTTCGTGAGGATTGTGAAGCCAATAACGCCAGGTAGTTTTCCCAATATTGTACATATCGCCATGAATATGACCAGTCAAATACCATCTCATGAGGTCTGAACGCCTTTGCCTCTCACTTCACAAGCCGTGCCATCGCCGTCAACATCTCACCGAGCTGTATGATCAAGCCTGCAGCCCTTTCCTCTCCGGGTGTGCGCTGAGTCGGTTGTTCTTGAGCAGTGCAACCCACAAGAAGCACGGCACAAGCGCGCATGTTCCCACAACCACCATGACCTTTTGCGCATCGCCATACGCGCGCACAATCGCCTGCCGCTCAGGCGTGCCCCAGGCATATGAGAGTTGAACCGGCAGACTTGCGTAAATCCTGGCCGCTTCGCTCTTCTTGTCGGCAGGAAGATACTCAGCAAGCTTGTTGGGCACAATATGTGTCCACAGTGAACCGGAGATAGCTTGTCCCACGGCTCCGCCGACCTGGGTGACAAGGTACATCACTGCCAACGCGGTTGGGAGGTTCTCATGTGGCACTGCGCTCATGATTGCGATCTGCTCAACTTGCACCATGACCGCGCCACACATGGCCCAGAATACTTCGACCATGACCAACAGTCCAATGTGCGTATTGGGCTTTCGGAAGTGGATCAGCAAGCCAGTCATGAGTAGTTGAATCGGCATGGCGATGACGGCGCTCCATTTATAGCTGTCGAGTTTGATGTATACGAGAGCGATCAGGACAGCCCAGGTGCAGGAGACGATGTTGTAGATATTGGTGATGTATCCAGCTTTTGCGACCGAAAGGCTGAAGACAACCTGCAGGTAGGAGGTGTAATACATCTTGAAGCAGCTATGATCGGGATCAGTGAGGTGTGTCTAAGAGAAGCCATTTAAGCGGACTTACTAGAATGCAATCCATGTGTTACAACCAAGAAAGCATGCCGCCACAACCGAGCGATCTTTCATGAGGAAGAATGGAAAGAATGGTTTTGGAGCCCATAATCTCTCCCACAGTATGACTGTAACGAGGAGGAGAAAGCCAAACACGATCATAAAGATCATGCGCGGAGACGCCCAGCCGTCCTTCTGGTAAGCTGAGAGGCCGAAGGGGAGCAGCAGCAGAGAAAAGCCGCAGCAGAGGAGCAAAAGCCCAACGACTAGCACCGCAGTCAGCCAGCATGCACACAATAAGCTGGCGATATTTGCACTCACTGTCCATTTCGATAACCCCATGCACGAGAGTTTGCATGAAGGTCCTACCGCTCTTGACCTTTTCCTTAGGTACGACACCCATTCGCTTCGCCTTGCGACTGAGCAGAAAGAAGATGGCGCAGAATGGGATGCACACAAAAGGCGTGATAATCGCGAAAGCACCATAGCCCCAGTGCCAAGTGCTGCTGTCCAGGAAGCGCTGGCCCAACTCTGGTCCTGCAAACGTGTTGCAGATATAGGGAGTCTCCATGATGGCAAGGTAGACGAGGCGGTGTACGAACTGTGCAGTGTCTTGAACGAATATTTCCAGAACGAAAGCCATCCCGTTCATGCCGGTCCAGTAGAACACCTGACTGACGAGATAGGTTTCTACGTTTTGACACAATGCCATGAGTGTGAGCGCTGCATCTTTGGTCAGTATTGAATGAAGGATCCTCTTTGCTCGAGTTCTGAAATAGTCACTCACACAGCACTACCAAAGTCATGCAGACCATAAAGACATGTGGCCGACCCCAGACGTCCATGAGCCTGGCCAACGGTAGCCTGGACACACCGCCCACCACATTAGCCACCAAGCTGGTGATAGCCGTCAGGCCGTGCTTTCCAAATGAGCTGGTTGCGTATGGCACCCAGGAGTAGTTGGCCTGCTGCTGCAGTGAGTTGGTGAGCGAAACGACGAGCATCCTGACGAATAGGTATCAGCCATTGGTCTCAAGTGGTCGGCGCAGAGGCTTTCACTCACAGAGCATAAGCAGCAATGAGCCACTTCTTCGTCCAGACTTGAAGGATGGCTTGCATCTGTATCACGCCGGCTGGCTGATTGGTATCGATAGCCTCGTTCTCGGCTGAGCTCTGTGGCGTAGTCGATTTCAGGGTGAGCTTGACGTCGCTGTCGCTGTCCTTGAAGCCATGATATGCGATGCCAGTAGAGGAGGCCCTCGTCATGTCATCGATGTTTGAGGTCATCTTGCAGCTTGGTCGCTATGCCCTATAACAGGCCTAGGTATGGACGCGCCTTGACGTGAACGTGCTGATCTGGTGTTGCCGAAGCAATTCTTTCGCTCAATGTAAGGTGTGAGAATGAGTGATGAGACACCCGCTGAAGTAGCAGCTTCAGTACTGATGATGTAAAGAAGCAGCCCGACCTGAAGTGACGAGATGTGAAGTGCAGCGTCTCTTCCTGTAAATAAACGGCCAGCCAATGCTGCGATGGCAGGCACGAACCAGTCAGAGCGGGGATGGTGATCACGGCAGTCGTACCTTCCTTGATATGGTGCGTGCCGGTGCCGGTGGCGACGGGTGTTTGCTTCAATTGTGTTGTCACACGTTGCGCGACTCGGTCTCGACTCCATGTCCAAGTCCCATGACACTTGTTGAATGATGATGATTGACCAATATGCACTCTGTTGGAAGTCTTGCAAACGCAGCAATCGGCGATATCGGTTGGGCTGGCAGATTGGGTTTCCACGGCGAATCGGTGAAGAGGCCCGGCTCATAGTCAACGATGTTGAATTCTAGTAACACACTACAGTCTACAAGAGCTTTTGCCGTTGAGCTTATCAAACGCATGTACGAAGAGGTCATCAATCATACCACCTATCCCAAAGCCCACGCCCTAGCCCTCTCCATCGCCACGAACGCCAGATAGGCGCCTAGCTAAACCGCACTTTCATACTACGACGTTTGCAAGCTGACCTGCTCAACACCCCGCGATACTTCCTCTTCCGCAGTCTTCGCCGCAGGACCATCCTGGCCTTTCTCCGCGGCCTCCACGCCCTGGCCAGCGCCTGCAGCCTTCTTTGCTTTCTTCCTCTCTTTTTCTGCCTTCTTGGCGGCTGCTTTCCTTGCCTTCTCTTCTTTGGCTTTCCGCGCCTCCTCGCCACCGAATTGTTCGCGCCATTCCTGCTCCTTCTCCACTTTGATCTGGGAGAAGAGGTAGGCAGCGGTCCCGATTTTGTGACCGACGGGTAATGAGCGGGCTTCCCAGTCATCGGGGATGATGAGGAATTCGGCGTTGAGTTGGGAGAGGATCGAGGTGGTGGTATCGGGCCTGTTCGTTCTGTCAGCAGTAGACTCGTAGAAGAATGAAGGTGTCTTACATATATGGTTGTATCAAACTCGCAAGGAGATGAATGTGACTTAATGCCATTCCCACAACTGCCGCACATCTCTCCGGCTGTTCAGTCGCCAGCTTGTTGTCCAGTCGGTTGTCTTGAAGTAACTGATTACCCTGACTCGAAACATGAAGTGCCGTGCTGAGCGCAGCACGAATTTTGACATCCTCGAGCTCCTCGATATACCGCTTCAACAACTCGTTGACCTTCTTCTTGTGCTCGACAAAGTAGTCGTCTTCGAACTTGGTGTAGTCCGGCACCACCGAGTCGTAGACCTTCGAATTGACGAACTTGATGACGCGGTTGACAAAGTTGCCCAAGTTCTTGAGAAGCTCGTTGTTGTTCGCCGCAATGAACCCGTCCCACTCAAACTCTGTATCACCAGTCTCGGGACGGTGCGAAAGCAGATAGTAGCGCCACACGTCGGAGGGGATACCCGTTTCCTTTGCGTTGTTGCCAAAGACGCCGATGCCTCTGGATTTTGAGAACTTGCCCTTTTCGTAGTTCAGGTATTCCGTTGTTGAGATGGTGTTGAGCATGGTCCACTTGTCCTTTGTGCCGATTTGCGAGCACGGGAAGACGACCGTGTGGAACGGCACATTGTCCTTGCCCATGAACTGATACAGCTTGACGTGCTCCGGATTGTGCCACCACTTCTGCCACTCGTCGGTATAATTTGCTGTAATGGAGACATAACCGATGCAGGCGTCGAACCAAACGTACATGACCTTGTCCTCGTAGCCCTCGAGAGGAACAGCAGTTCCCCACTTCAGATCACGCGTGATTCCTCGTGGACGTAGGCCCTCCTTCAACCATGATGACGTGATCTGAACACCGTTCGAGCTCCAGTTGCCCTCCTTGCTCGCCTTCTTGAACCACTCCTCCTCGGCAGGTTGCAGCTTGTCCAGACACAGGTAGACATGCTTTGTTTCTCGTGGTACTGGCGTCGCTCCGTCGAGCTTGCATCGCGGGTTCTTCAGCTCCAGTGGGTCCAGTAAATGCCCACACTTGTCGCATTGATCTCCTCGGGCATCGTCGTAGCCACATAGTGGGCATGTGCCTTCTACAAAGCGGTCCGCCAGGAAGCTCTTATGTGTCTCGCAGTATGGTTGTGTTGTGGTCTGCTCCTCTAGGAAGCCATTCTTGTATAGCTTTTTGAAAATATCCTGGGCGATATCCGTTTGTTGTTGTGTCGGTGTCCTGCCAAAGTGGTCGAAGCTGATGTTGAACCAATCGTACACTCCCTTGTGCAGTGCATAGTACTTGTCGCAGAGCTGCTGTGGTGTGACCTTCTCCTCGATCGCCTTTGTCTCGGTCGCGGTGCCGTACTCGTCGGTTCCGCAGACGTAGAGTGTGTTGTAACCTCGCGCTCGCGCAAAGCGGGCGAAGACGTCGGCCGACAGGACACTGCCAATAATGTTGCCTAGATGTGGGACGTTGTTGACATAGGGCAGTGCGCTGGTAATGAGCACATTGCGCTCGCCCTCGACGGGCAGTATCTTTTTCGAGCCGGTCATGAAGTTTGCTGTGCGTGTGAGCTTTGGGAGTCACGCTTTGAATAGTCAATTCCGCGCTAGGCTTGGGGCATACCTGTGAGTATCTGGAACTTTGTGATGGTGTGTGTAGTCTCCGCACTAGGTCTTCACGTGGTCACAATTGCGTTATATAGAGCTTCGATGTTGTTTGGTACACAAGTGACTCAAGCTCCGAATACTCACACAACGGAGCATCGCTGCCCCTCCAATTGCGACTGCCCCACCAACAGCCACTGCCTGCGCCACAGCTGGACCCTGCATCCGTTGTGTTCACAAGCAATTCAAGACCATCAAGGACTTGCAAAGCAGGCCGCAAAAAGAGTTGGGAAACGAGAATGACGTAATCCGAGATCGAGGCTACCAACTTGACCGGTAAAGCATATTGCACAACTGTTCATTGAGTCATCTATCATCGCTACCCTCAGAATTTCCCGACTTACACCTCACAAAAAGTCCATATCCCAAACCCTCTTATCACACAGCCATATATGGCTTCAACACAATCCAAGATGGCCATGACACGAGAAGAGGACCCCTTCGACTCCCTTCTCACCCTCGAAGACACCCTCTACACCACCGCCTACACCTCTGGCGTCACCGACGGCGCACGTGCCGGACGCATTGAGGGCCGCATCTTCGGTCTCGAAAGAGGCTTCGAGAAGTTCGCTGCGTTGGGAGAGTTGCATGGGCGCAGTGTGGTGTGGGGTGCACGTGCTCTCCACTCGAAAGTCCCAGACGCGCATGTCGCGAACGCTGTGGTTGTGAAAGAAAAGGAAGAAAAGACAGAGGCGACAGAAAAGGAAAGAGTGAAAAAGGAGTTGCCAGCGCCGCCAGAGAATCCGAGATTGCTGAATAACATCACACTCCTGCACCCCCTCACCGATCCTGACACGTTCTCGACCGAGAACACAGAAGAAGCAGTTGCAGACTTTGACGATCGGTTCAAGCGTGCGGGCGCAAAGGCGAAAGTGATTGAGCGTATTGTAGGCGAAGGCGAGACATCATCGAGCGCAAAGTCGCTAGATGGGTCACCAGCACGAGGTAAGACGAGGAATGTGAAGCTCGAAGGCGCGAAGAAAAAGGGCAAGGGAGACGATAATATGGAGGACTTTGCTGGGTCGAGATTGCTGCGATGAAGGACCACGGAGATTCGCCGAGGAGAAATGATTTCCGGAGTGACCAAGGACTTACCTCGTATCTTGGAGTTGGACACGGTCGAACACCCACAAAAGAAGCGCAGGATGCTTGTGCCTTCCTCATCCAACAGATCAGCCATCGCATCGTACGATTGGTGAAAAGTGGCCCGATAAAACTTGCGCACGAGGAAGGAGCAGGGAAATCTGAAGAAACGGGGGGAGTGGTTGTGAATGAGCATTACTTTCCGACACTATCCTAAAAAGACTTTGAGCTGGGCACAAGCCAGTCGACCCAGGCAGCAAGCCTTACACCGCGCTCAAACATACGAGAAAAGAAAGTACTCATCGGAACTAAAGTAATAGTGGATCAAATGTCAGTGTGTAGAAAGTAGTATCCCACACCCGTCTGATTTTGGTGCTAAGACATGCACTGGTATCAAGCTTCGCCTCTCTCCTGCTCCTTCCGTCCCGCATGCGCTATTCGCCCGTCAAGACACGCTCAGTGAACGTTAACGTCCATGATGGGCATAGCTCTCTCCATGCGAGGCGGGCCTGGCAATGTCAGCCCTACACTCGCAACACGATCATGCTTCGGGAGTTCCTAATACCCGTTCATGGTCATGCGCTGGCTGTTCCTGCTAAGTTCACGATCGGCAGATGGCGAGATCGGGCGGGACGAGTGACCGCCAACGGCTGAGCTCTCCTTGAGCGCAAGCAATTGTTTGGCACGGAATGATTCGTAGTGGATCTGGGCGGTGGTCTCGATGAGGTCTTGCAGGTGGGTGCGAGTAAGGAAGTTGCGGAGATAGACGAACTCGCAGTGGCTCTCGTCCTCGACTGTAAAGTGTCAGTATATCAAGCTGTTGTGCGCGATGCTGTAATCGTACCATTGATGATGCCCCACTTGTTCTGGCGGCCGCGAACGTTCCTACCATTAACAACGACGGTGCGCTCTGATCCGACGACTGCGAAGGGCAAAAGTTCCTACGATACGTTAACAATTGAGTCGACCGTTATGCAAGAATGCAGAATATACCCTAATGTGCGTCTTGAGAGTCGCCTCCTCCGGGTCGTCCTCATCATTGTCGTACGGGTACATGCGGAGGTTGTGGAACTGGAACTCCTCCTTTATTCGCTCCTTGAAGACAGCGCGCTCCTCGAGAGTCAAGCTGTCGCTCTTCGCGATGACAGGAACGACGTTGACAAATTCGCTCAACTTCTTGAGGACAACAATGTCAATGGGCTTGAGGGCGTGGCCGGAGGGCTGGATGAAGAACAAGCAGCAGTGGATGCGAGTGTCTTGCAGATATCGCTCACGTTGGGCGGTGAGCTCCTTGCGCAGGTAGGCGCTGTGCTGGTCCTTGATGTACTTGACGATGGGGTCCCAGCAGCGCTCGTTGTTGATCAAGTCGCCGTAGCCGGGTGTGTCGACGATGTTCAGGCGCAGACGCACGCCGTTCTCCTCGATGATGTGCGAGACGGGGTGGATGGTGGTAGTGCTGCGTGGCTCCTCGTCGGGCTGGAAGCGACCCTTGCTGTCCATCAGGTGCGACGCGAAGATGGTGTTGATGAGTGTTGACTTGCCGAGACCAGTCTGGCCTGCAATTGAGATATTCAAGATTAGCAATGAAGCTGCACGCAATTGAGCAGGGCCACTCACCAACGCAGATGACATTGAACTGGAAGCCCCGCTTGACGCTCTTCTTCTCGATCTGCTTGGTGATGCTGTCGAAGCCGACATAGCTGTCCGGGAAGATAGACTGTGTTTGATAGGTGGCAGCCATTGCGGGCGATGCGAGCCTCGTCGGCGGTGGATGTGAGAGGAGCTGCGGTGGAAGGGAGACGGCGAGGGAGCGCTAGCAGCGGTGGTTTGTTGTCGCGAGAAATTCAGGGACGTTGCGACTTTCTTGTGGAGTTGCAGCTGCGGGAAAGGGGGCAGCCACGAAGCGGACGCGCTAGTGGAAGACTGGGCAAGGCGCGACCTGAGCTTCCGACCGGGGTCTGCTGGAATTTGTCCAAGACCACCGCACGCGAGCATCACCACGGCGAGCCCGCCTACAATTGCATCCATACCAGCACCATGGCGCTTTCCCGCCAAATGCCGCCGCTCTGGCAGACCCTGCTGCCTGCACTCAATGGCCCAGTCCGGCCAGTCCTGCACCTGCCATTTCTACAACGCCTGTCACAGCCGTTCCGCACATTACCAACCCCGTTCGCCGCATTCGCGATACCATCACTCTCGATACCATCGTTCCCCTCGCTGTCTGAAATATGGGATGGGCTACTCAAGGCGGTACCCAAGAAGAAGACGTCATATCGCAAGAAGCGGCAACGGTTCATGGCGGGCAAAGGTCTGAAGGACATCACATCGCTGAACAGATGCTCGGCGTGCGGCAGGGTGAAGCGTGCGCACATATTATGTCCATACTGTGTGGATGGTATGTCCTTTTGTAGTCCTTGTAGAAGCCCTGCTAATCAATTCTATAGCGATCAAAAGAGTAATCTTTGGACAGAAGGAATGGTCAGAACGTCCATTCACAAAGAAACAAGCAAAGCAGATGGCGCGAGAGGAACGGGAAGACAAGCGAAGACAGCGCACCGTGGAGTCCGACCCACGGAAAGAGAAGGAGGAGCAAATACTCAAGCATACTGGATGGAAGTCATGAAGCACAAGGCGGCGTCAGAGCAGCTATTGTAGGAGTTAGGAAGGCGGAATATACGCTCGATTGTATCGCCACATTGGATGAGGACTGCTCATGAAAGAATAGATTTCGGATGTATGTTCATTTGTATATACGCTCAGAGAAGCAAGGTTGATACCACTGTACGAACACGAAAGGAGATCGAAGCTAGAGAAGCGCAGGATTCACTGATCACCACGCCATTGATCGTGTTCTACCTCATGACATGTCTAGTCGTACTGCTGTTCGGGACACCGCCTCTCGCCTCTCGCTCAGCGCTGGCCAATTTGATGGACTTAATTCGATGCTGAGGTGTTTTTGCTGCCGGATTTGACTAGCGTGGTCAATTCTTCTTCTCATGCCCAGATGCAAGGACTCTGGAGACAAGGCCGAGTCTGAAGACTCGAAAGGCAAGTGAGGCGTACATGATGGTAATCGCGGAGTACAGGAGTGGCTTGTAGTATCTCATTGCCGCGGGTAATGACTGAACTTGGAATGGGTTCCGGTTGAAGGACGCGTCAGGCGTGGGTGGAGAGACGAGAGGATTGAGGCTACCCCGCGAGCGATGTTATGCATGACAAGGTGAATTCATGATGTTGTGTGGTTCCAAGATTCGTGGAATGGTGAAACCAGGAACAATTGCGTTGCCATACGCGAGAACCAGGTTCATCCTTCAAGAAATACTATTTCGAGGTTATGGTGATTGCTGAACATGCATGCAACTTGGTGTGGCTAGTGACGTAGCGCCACATCCGGCCGCGTGGGTCGAAACAAACGTTCCCGCGTCCCATCGGGACACGAAGTGCCAAGTCAAGACTTCCACGAATGCTCCCTTGCTACCTCACTCCTCGCTGCTCCTCCATGGACAGAAGGACTATATGATTGCGTTGCAAGTCACGAGACCTTCAGAATGTCTACACAAGTAACAGCAGATCCTGTGAATCAGAGCGGTAGGTGAGCTTGCAGTCCTCGGTGTACACTTGGCCGCGCGGAATCTCGGAGGTGATCTCGAGAGGGAAAATGGCCGAATAGGCTGACATGGCAGACAGGGTCAATATCCAAGTCGAAGAAGAAGAAGAACAAGAAGAAAGCTGCAGCAAATAAGGCAGAAGAGGTGGAGAAGGTGAATGGCAACCATGCGAAGCCTGAAGTTGAGGAGCAGGACGACGAGGCCGAGGACGAGGACGAACAAGCGGTACGAGCCGCCTCATGATTGCTCCAGCCCCCTTTGGAACTGACAGAGTCGCACGTAGCAGCCCGCCGCGCAGTCCACCGACCCAGACGCAGACGATGTAGACGACGAAGAACGGCCTTTGTCGCCTACCATAGCACAAGCAAACGGGAACCAACACCACAGCATATCCTCAGCAGTAGCACTTGGACTCGCAAGATCGCGGTCACAGCAAGGACTGTCGCCATCATCCACACCACCACCGCCCTCAGACTCAAATGCACGTTTCGATGCGGTTGCGAAGGAGCGAGACGCATTGCGGCAGGAGGTCACGGACTTGCGGAAGAGGCTGGAAGGCATGCAAGCCAAAGCTGAAAGTCGGCCTGCCGAGGACAACGATCCGAGACATGAGGCTGAACTGCAAAGCCTACGAGAAGAGCTGGAGGAAGCCAACGAAGGCAAGGAGCATTGGGAAACACAGTACAAGAACTTGCTTGGCAGGGTCAACACTATCAAGACCAGTCTAGGCAATCGACTTGAGGCTGATAAGGTATGTCATCTATGTGGGTCTGATTTGAAGTTGCAATTTGGAGTTAAAAATAGCTAATGTGTATTAGGCACGCATCGAGGAGTTCCATACCCAAGTGTCAGACCTAGAAGGGCAAGTGCGTGAGCTACGGGAAAACAACGCTGCGTTAAAAGAAGAGCTCGCGAAGTTACGGCAGGACAATGAAGCACAAGAAGCTGAGGTCAACAGTCTCCGGAGCCGATCAACATTATCACAACAAAACTGGATCAAGGAGCGAGATGAGCTTATCTCGCGAGAAGCCTATGCGCGAGAAGAGTTCGAGAACGCGAAGCAAGCCATGCAGGATTGGGAAGTGCTCGCGATGAACGAACGGTCGTTACGTGAAAATCTGGCTGAGAAGGATGCTGAGCTGCGAGAACAGCTGGAAACCTTAAGAGATGAGTATGAGAAAGCTGTAAGGGACAGGGACACCAACAGTCAAAGTGTCGACGGCCTTCAGAAAGCATTGCAAGAAGTGCAGACTTGTAAGTTCTGTTCTTATACCATTGTTGGACCATATTGACGAGGCTACAGTACGGAGACAAGAGCTCAAGAAGTCTGTCGAGACATACGAATCACAACTCAACGATTTGCGGAAGCAAGTTCAATCCGCGGAGGAAGCTTCCAAGGCGGCCAAAGCCACCCTCGAGTCGACGCAAAAGGAGCTGGAGCGAGCTTTGCCATTTGAGAAGGAGGTCAAGGAAAAGAACTTGCTGATTGGCAAGCTAAGGCACGAAGCTGTCACCCTCAATGAACATCTCACCAAAGCGCTGCGAATCCTGAAGAAAGGGCGGCCTGAGGACAACGTCGACAAGCAGATCATCACAAACTACTTCCTTCACTTCCTAGGCTTGGACAGAAGTGATCCGAAGAAGTTCGAGGCGCTTCAGCTCATCTCTGCGCTGTTGGGCTGGACTGATGGTAAGGCGCACCTTGCATACGTCCGTCAATAAAGCGAGTACTAACTTAGCTGCAGAGCAACGAGAACAAGCTGGTCTTGCACGCCCAGGTGCTGCATCGAATGCGTCGAATCTGCGCGTACCAATCTCACCCTTCAGACGCACACCTTCAACACCGTCGCTCAACTCGATCTCTGACCCCATGCTCATGGCCAGTAGCTCAAGTAACAAGGAGTCTTTGGCTGAGCTATGGCAAGATTTCTTGGAGCGAGAAGCTGCTGAGGGTAAAGGTGGTTCGCGTAGAGGTAGCGCGGCGAGCCCGCCACCAAAAAGCGAGAAGAGTGGGAGCGGACTAGGCATTCAGTAGCAGATCAACGCATAGTAGAGATAGAGCTTGGGCGATCATTGTACCATACTGACATTTCTTGCGAAGGCATTTCATCTTCACGAGTGCGGGAAACGAGGGAGCAGCGTGTAATAGCATATCGAATTTACAGCGGGTCGATCATATAACTGCTGGCCGAGGCATAATGCAGCACTGCGATTATCTCAGCCACAACGTCGAGTCAAAGATGGTCCGCCTCTGCGCCTGGCCATCTTATGTGTGAAAAGCTCATGAAACACGTTCATTGCTAACCTCAACCAGCCATAGTCGTGTGGATCACGCGCCAGCCCTGTGATGTTGTTATGAAACAACCACTGCGCCAAGCCTCCCGATATATGGTTCGCGAGTCAATTCCTCCGATGCTATTCTCCTTGCGAACCAACATCTCCTAACAAAGTGGGCTGCCAAGTAAGGGACCTGCGGGCAAATCCACGGCTAACGGCACTTGAGATGATCTGATTGGTACTGCGGTCAAGAGAGGGTGTTCGTTGTCGGCGTGGGCGCGTGACACGGTAGATTGCCTTGATGCAGTTGTAAATAGTTCCGTGATGAGGGACTGGGATCGGTAAAGGAAGGATGCGTGAGAATTGTTCCGCCAACCTAGACCCGGTCTGGTGCCGGCGTGGTGGAGGATCTGAGTATCGTCAGTTATGTTGGTATAAGTTGCTCTGCTTGCTGCTCATCGTACAGTCGTCAATCTTTCAGTCACTCTTTCAGTCTTTCGTTTAGCATCTACTATTCGTTTGAGCAAATTGACTTTGCATAAATTCTTTTCTCTTCCAAAAGATGAAGTCTTCTCTCTTCATATCCGCCCTCGCGGCGGTCGTGTCTAGCGTGATCGCTGCGGACGCCGTTCAAGGTGCCGCTGAAGGTTTCGCAAAGGGTACATATTCTCCACATCATCTTTCATAAAGAGACTAAAACATCCCAGGTGTTACCGGCGGAGGCAGCGCCACGCCCGTCTACCCATCCACCACCGCCGAACTCATCAGCTACCTCAGTGACAGCTCTGCGCGCGTCATTGTCCTCACCAAGACCTTCGACTTCACCGGCACCGAAGGCACTGCAACCAGCGCGGGCTGTGCGCCTTGGGGAACTGGGTCAGCGTGCCAAATCGCCATCAACCAGAATGGCTGGTGCGACAACTACCAGCCCAATGCGCCCAAGGTCAGCAAGATCACCTACGACAAGGCGGGTGTGCTAGGCATGACTGTTGGCTCGAACAAGAGCTTGATCGGCCAGGGGTCCAAGGGCGTGATCAAGGGCAAGGGAGTACGAATCGTATCCAGCGCAAAGAACATCATCATCCAGAATGTGCGCTTCACCGACATCAATCCCGAATATGTCTGGGGCGGCGATGCGATCACCATTGACGGAGGTTCGTAATTCAGCTTCCCTCATCCCTCTCTCGGGATCCCAATATCATACTAACCCATCCCACCAGCTGACCTCGTCTGGATCGACCACGTAACCACCGACCTCATCGCCCGCCAACACATCGTCCTCGGCAACTCGGCCTCCAACCGCGTCACCATCTCCAACAACGAGATCAACGGCGCAACCGCCTGGTCCGCAACCTGCGACGGCCATCACTACTGGGGCATGTACTTCACCGGCTCCAACGACCTCGTCACCCTCAAGGGCAACTACATTCACCACACCTCCGGCCGCAGCCCCAAGGTCGCTGGAAATACGCTCCTCCACGCCGTCAACAACTACTTCTACGCTAACTCCCAGCATGCGTTTGAGGCTGATGCGGGCGCGAAGATTGTGGCTGAGGGAAATGTGTTTCAGAATGTTGTTGAGGCTCAGCAAGCCGGTCTAGCAGGAAAACTTTACAACTCGGCTAGTGCGACTACCAACACGCAGTGCAAGACGTATCTTGGACATGACTGCGTTGCGAATGCGTACGGTAGCTCGGGCGCGTTGACAGGCACGGATACGAGTTTCTTGTCGAGCTTCAGCGGGAAGAATGTTGCGTCTGCAGGTACGGCGGAGAGCGCGAAGAATGTTGTCAACACTGCTGGGTACGGAAAGCTCTAGGCCTCAGCATATTTAGACGGGTTGGTGGAAGAGAAGAATTGGTGACACGGCGGATTTGTGGCAGGCTTTTATCTTTCTGGATGTAAATATCTTTTTTACTTATTTTTGTATATACACATTATTCTTGCGATTATCAAGGTCAACATGTTCTGCTCAATATCGCGAGACTAGAGCCTATCAATATGCTCTTGCTTGCGTGAATGCAGCTAGTCATACGGGACTACTTCACTGTAAGACCTGATCCATTATGCTCCAGTGCACACCTGGCTGACAACAAGATCATCAAATCCAGCCTGTACAGGGCTAGCCGTACTGACCTACAACCGCAAAGTCAGCTCAACCGTCGTTACCAAGTCACAAGTCCAGTTTCGTGCTTACCTGCAACATTTGTATCTTTACCGTATGCGCATTCCCACTCAAAGCAATGGCTGAGCCCGTAAGTTGCAGCCATCCACCTACAGCCGTCGCACTCGTCGATGCACAAAGTACGCCATCAATACGCATCTCAAACGTCTTGGGTGTGCCGTCCGCTGTGTTGATCTTGATCCAAGCCGAGCACGACACCATGGTGCCAGCGGGAATTGCAACGTTTTGCGCAAAAGGGTCGGAGCCAGACTGGGGGCCGTCGCCACCATCAGCATTGGCGATGACGGCGTAGTATTGGCCGTTGTCACCGTGGCCGCCGGCGAAAAAGACGGCATAGGAGCTTTGGGATGTGTACCAGCCGGGCTCAATGTTGCCTTGGATTTGATCAATCTGGTGGTTGATCAGATAATTCGATACCGGAGTGCCAGTGCAGGTAGAGGATGGAGATGAGGATGGAGTCGCTGATACTGATGAGGATATCAGTGAGGACGCCGAAGATGACGATAGGTCGGAAGATGATGCCCCTGTCGACGATGGAGTAGTCGTGAATGACGGCGAGATTGAAGTCGAGCTTGTGATTGAGTTGGACAGGATCGAGGAACTGGCGGAAGTCATTGTTGGCGTCGACGAAATGGAAGTTGTCGTGCTTGACAACGACGTGCTGGAGCTGGATGTCGACAAGATCACACTACTGCTTGACGATATTCCCGAGCTTGGCGAGGAAGATACAATGCTCGAGGAGCGAACAGACGAGACCGATGCTCGAACAGAGGACGAGGTACTCTTGCAAGAACCAAACCCTGCTTGGCATCCAGTGCCGCACTGCCAATTTGTTAGACACAAATTTGCCTCGACTCAAACATACTCACATAGGCATTAGTCGATCCGCAATATGAGTATTGGCTGCAGCAATTGCCAAACGTGGAGCCTTGACACGTCATGCCTTTGGGAGAAGCATTGTACAGGCTTCCACAACGGCCGTTTGTTGACACCTTGACAGTCGTTGATGGAGTACTAGACGATGCGACCGGTAAAGCCGAGCTGGTTCGGGACGTCGATGATGAAGCTTTGACGGAGGATGTAGAACTGATTTTCACGGCAGAAGATGACGAGACTGGGAATACGTTAAGCATCAGGTGACAAAGATGAAAATAAAATGCCAGTTGATTTACTTTTGCATGAGCCGAATCTTGTTCGGCAGCCTGATCCACAGTACGCATCAGTGCTACCACAGTACGAATACTGACTATGGATGAAGGTCAGGTACCTGTGAAGAAGATGAATTGTTTTGGACTGTGGAGACATACCTGCAACAGTTTCCAAATCGGCTACCTTGACAAGTTAGTGCGAAGTCAGAACCACAGCGTCCAGTCGTGCTGATACTCTGCGCGATGGCAAGAGGTGCGAATGCAACGAACAACCAAGCGAATGAATGCATCGTCCCTGACCGTGCGGCAGATTCAGGAGATCTCCCTGTCTGCAAATAAAAAAGAGCAGCGACTTCATTATAAAGAAGTGCCTTCGCTTGCCCATCGTCGAAAAGTGATGGTCTAGTATTAGCGAGAGCAAGGATTATATCGCGCTGCGCTCATACGGGAATTGCAGTACGGTATGAGGCTGAAATCCGAACGGGAAGAACTAGGTCCTAGAACGCTGCGGCCGGGACGATATCCCCAGAAAAACGCTCAAAGCGTTGCGTGGTTTGGTGCCTCGGCCTAGCGCCACCGCGAGGCTGAACTGAGAATTTGCGGAGTTCGCGACGTCGCCTCCGCGGAAGGTGCATATCTCCACTCAGGGTCTCGATTGGGCGTAGAACATTCCGCAAAAGGAAGCTTCTCCCCGCCCTCCTGAAAAGCATCAAATGATGCGCGGCCTAGCAATTCTAGGAAGAGTCGCGGATCTCGCTTGTCCGCAGGAAGCGCACCATCGTTGCATTGGCTAGGATCGCAAGCTGGGCTCGGAATATTAGCTGAACCTGCTGGGTTGAGGTCAGTAAAGTAGCATTTTCAGGGTTCTGCGCTGGACTCGTCCAATTACTTCATAGCATCACTCGAAACTAGTGGCACGATAGCGAAGCGCGTTACGCACCCTAGGAGCTTTCTACTGCGGGTTGAGATAGAGTGAAGTGTTGAAAGAGTGAGGAGTTGATATTGGCGGGGACCTTTATTCTGTCTGGACGTACATATCTTTTTTACTTATTTTGTATAACTTATACACACTTACTGTAAACAATATCAAGGCACTTCAATTCTCAGACATAGGTGCTTCGAACCTGTAGTGAGTTTCCGCAGTCACGCACGACGTGCCCTGCACTTGATTTGTACCTGCTGCCAGATGGCATACAAAAGCTCTACTCACGGCTCACCAGCCATAGAATGTGGCCACGAAAACCCTTCCATACATTTTACCACAAGCACTACTGTCATCTCAATCAACCCCTCTCAACCCTACCATCCCTCCAACTCCTCCCCCTTCGTCTCCAAACTCGGCGGCATAACCGGCATCCCACCCTCCTTCAACGCCCTGACCACTGGATCTCTTCCAAGAAGTTCCTGTACCTTCTCCACACTCCCCACATCACTCCTGACCCGCGCATACGCCATCCGACTCGGCTTATCCACCACATTCAAGAACTTCTCGTGACGCGCAGAACTCCAGCTTTCCAGTAACGTTTCTGTGTCAGACGACTGGCTTGTCAAGATCCGACCAAGAATGGAAGAGAGGGATGATGCGTCTGCGATGCCAGATGCGAGGCCCAGGCCGGCGTATGGGTTCGTCAGATGTGCGGCGTCGCCTATCAGAGCGATGCGCGAACTTGGTGGATATAAAGTCGACACGAGGCGTTGTTGGGCTTTGTATGGTGCTATTCTTACTACTTTGTATGCTTTTGATCCGTCGGAGTTGAGGCCACGGGCGGGCAACATGTAAGCTAATTTCTCATCCACGCTAGCTTCGATCTCGGATGAGGTGAGGCCGAGAGGCACGCCGTAGCTTACGCGCCATAACGCTGACGTGCTGGTAGCAGGCGTAAGTGGTGAGATTCGCCCGACTAGACCGTAGTTGACGGGATCGATGATGAAATTTGCGTCATGGAAGGAGTGGGCGTGGAAGTCGAAGTGGAGATCTGTGGCAACGAGCTGGGCGTCCAATGTCTCGCCGGCAAAGTCCAGGCCGAGGGTCTTGCGGATGATAGAATGGGCTCCGTCTGCGGCGATCAAGTATGCTGCGTCGATTGCCTCTGGGACTTCGGGAGTGTTGGGTGTAGGAGTGGAGGTTATGGACACGGAGACGTGGGAATTGGGGTGGGATGTGAAGCCAGTTACTGCTGAGCCAATGCGGACTTCGACTCGTGGTCGCTCGGAAAGACGCTGCATCAATATCTCTTGGAATCTCCCTTGAGGTAGTAGAAGTTGGCCTTTGCCCTTCAGTCCCTCGCCGGAATTGTCGAATTTCTTCTCCGCGATTACTTTGCTCCCGTTCGCAACGCCAGTCCTGAAACACAATCCTGAACTCAAGCTCCCGGTTTTGATCAGCTCAGGAAGTAGGCCAGGAATCTGCGATAGGATGGGATAGGTGGGTGGTTGGTGCGCCATTGCGCGGGTGGACGTCAGGTCTGATTGTTGGGGTTCGATGACGATGATGTTGTTGGGGATGGGTGGATTGGAGTGCGAAAGGAGGAGGGCGAGGAACAGGCCTACGCAGCCACCGCCTGCTATCACTAAGGGAAGAGATTGCTGGAATGGTAATATCCCTTTGCCATTTCGAGGACCGGGGGGATGGTCGTGGCATATGCCGTTCGTGGTGCCGTTCGTGGTGCCGTTCGTGGTGCCGTTCGCGACTGCCATGTTATTGTGCACGGATTGCCCAAGCTAGCTCTTGACTTTTGCGGTATGAGTTTCCAGATCCTGGACGTAAAATGTAGAGGGCTCCTTCAGTGGTAGTCTACTTGGGTCTGCCCTATTGTAGATTGTTTTGTAAAGGGTTTGAGTTAGTATATCCAAGGTCGGTTTAGCGCATATGGCGCCGAAGGGATGTAAATGGATTATGTCGACAGAGAATATTGGCATTCATCTTGCTTATGACTGATATGGATCCTACTTCGCAGTTCCGAAGGTTCTTATTGGATATGTTCATGTTGTCAGACATAAGTCGTGGTGGTGTTGCTGTCATGTATTGGCGGTGTTCCCGGATGTGGGGAACCGATCTCGGAAAAGGCCGCCTGGCGACGTCCACTTCCTCTGCGCCATCGCTTTTACACATACCTCGAGCTCACTATCAGCGTGTGGGTGCCGGACTGACCAGGATGGTTCACGCAAGGTAGCAACTGAATGGATGGAAATGCCTTGTCCAATCGCTTATACCGGTACCCCAGGCTCTTGTTCACCGGTGGGCCTAATCTGTACGCGCGACCAACATCATTGCACCTACTCCCTCAGCCTCACTGATCCGACCTGATGCAACGCCTTACGCATACTCAAGCGAGACAAGTTGGCCGCATTCACACAGTCTACAATTAGATCCCTGAATTCGGTGTACCGCGTGCATTGCCTGCAGTCGTCCCGGGCGCTGAACTCCTGCATTCTTGTAATCGTCAAGGAGATAAGCAAGTTGGAGCGAGGTCCACTTTCATAGCGATGCCATTGCTCCATTACGGCTTCATTGCGGAAAGACCTCGAACTGGTAAATGCTGGGCATATATGCCCTCATTGCAGGGGCGTCAGATACATGCAAGTCAAGGCGTTGTATCGAGGCGCCGAGGATCAATGTCCATTATCTCGACTCTGGGTGGCTGTCCTCGACTGGGCTCTGTCGAAAGATGTTAGCCTCAAACTTTGGCAGATTGAGATCGAAGACACTCGCTCGATGCATCTTTATGAGTATCCCAACAGCCCTCGAGAAATTTGTCCCGTCTTGCGGATTAAAGGTATGTTCCTACGAAGCTTTGCAATGCTCGTGACTGACGTCGATCACAAGATCCCCAGTCTGCGTTCCCTGAGCGACGACGGGGTGCGAAAGCATTGTCCATATCGACAGGTTCAGCCGCAACCTTCATGATTATTAAAAATTGCCTCGAAGACTGTTTAGCAGCACACGATGAGTGTGCGCATTCCGCGCCTCACTTCACTAGCGATGTGCCACATGAAGTCCGGTTCCTGGAAGTAAAGTATCAAGGCGTGTTGCTAGTGGAAGGCATGACGCCGGATCGTTATGCCTGCCTAAGCCATTGTTGGGGATCAAGGCAAGACATATACAAAACCAAGATCGAAAACTTGCGCGCTCATTGCATGGTATGGATTGCGAAATCGCAAATACCGAGAACGATTCAAGACTCCATCGACATCTGTCAGCGTTTCAAGATCAAATATCTTTGGATAGACAGTCTCTGCATAATTCAAGACAGCGATGAGGATTGGAACAAGCAGGCTTCTATGATGGCCGACGTATACGAGAATGCATGGATCACGATTGCGGCTTCGCACTCCCAAAACCCAACCGAGGGATGTTTCACACACAATGATGTGTCCTACTTTGGGGTGCCTCTACCTGGCCACGCCGGTCTTCACGTTTGCAAAGAGCCTTGTGCAGCTCCACTAGATTCTATGGAGACATACAAGTATTGGCCTTTGTTCAAGCGCGCGTGGGCGTTTCAAGAATTGAGCATATCACCCCGGGTCATACACTTCGGACCCCGAGAGGTAATATGGCATTGTCGTCGCAAACGCCAGCGCGAAAGCCGGTCGCATGAATGGTCTAGCTACGATATGCTCGATGGCGTCTGGATACCCAAGATAGTGTTCAATAGATCTGAGCACCTACAGCGATACTGGCATGACATGGTCTGGAGATATTCCCGAGCCGGCCTAACCTTCCACAAAGATCGCCTACCAGCAATCGCAGCCTTGACGAGTCGAGTGCGGGACATGAAAACCAATGATCGATACCTCTCAGGACTTTGGGAGTTTTCTATTTGCCACGACCTGATATGGTATTCGGTATTGCGGCCCAACTCGATGGCCGGTGAGCCCATCACATCTGCTGAAAAACGAGCAACGTAAGGGTCGGATCCCGCGAATAGAGTGCCGACGTGGTCATGGGCATCAACACGTAGTGCAGTGACTTGGTGCAATACTCACGAGGTCCTTGGGTGTGTGGAGGTTATGGATATAAAATATTCGACGATAGGCGCAAAGAGCCTAGGCACCGTGCAGGAGGCTGCTATCACCCTTCGGGCTCCACTTATCAGTCTCGCGTCCATCGAAGAGCCGCCATATTATAACGACTGGTCTCATCATAGTTTAGAGACTGCTTTGAAGGATTTGCTGCCGATGACCTTGTCATGATAACCTGCCTTTGGGACGACTTCGGGGCGACTTGGTTTCAAGCATCGTACTGTTCTGGATTATCCGTCATACTCATCTCAGTGGAAAACAAGATATCAAACGATTCGCTGATCATGCAAACCGGTATCATGATTACGGAGACCGCGCAACCGGGTACGTGGGTACGCGTGGGTGTCATTGAGTTGACGACTGCTGAAAATACCGTTCGTAACGAGCTCTTAGAGCGCGGTGCGATAGACGGTCAGTGGGGCTCTTCCAGGGATTGGAGTGAAGAGCACATTCTTGGTTACAACAACAGATTGATCGCAAAGCTTGAGGCGATCTCGACAAAGGTCATAACACTGGTATAGCTGCACCTAATGCGCAAAAGAAATGGCAGCGAATGTTTTGAGACATATCCCGTAGATTCACGAGCACTGAAGATGTGGCCCATGATACTCAAGAACGTGGACTCGAGCGCGTTCGATATGATGAGCTCCATACCCGAGCCAAGGATCACACCACAATTTCGAAGAAGCCTGAGCAGGGATCTCGCCCAAATCCACTGATGGTCACTTCTGTCTCCAGTCAACCTCATTATAGCACTCATTGGGGTTGAGGGGAAACAAACAGCACTTGCGTCGACTCGCCCGCCGTATCAAGTTATGTAGTCCCCCTATGCCTAACAATAACCACACGTAAGGGTAAACGTTCTCACCTGCGCATTCATGCTCCGCTCTCGCCTGCAAAGCGACGCTAGCGTGCCGTTGGCGCCAATCTCCGTATAAGCTCTCGTTGGCTTTCTCCTGGTCTCCTCTACCACAAGATCTTCATCAATACGACATGTAGATGATTTTGCTCCTTGTCGCCGCTATCGCGGCTATCATCCAAGCCTGCTACGTGCCTTTCAACAACTTCCGCTTCACCAACGTTACACTCTTAATGATAACGTCGAGGCCAAGCTTACGAAAACGCCGGCCGCTGGCGGTCCCTCCTGGTCAAACATCATCAAGGGCACTTCACCCCACTAAGCCTGGCCCGAGTATGGCGGCTTCATCTATATCTTCCACTGCTACAAGGACCAGGAGACCTACGACACCCTTCACGAATACGTCGAGGCCGCGAAAAAAATGTGGCAAGACAGGCTCGGTGTGCCCAGTCAGTAGACTGGCCATCGCCTCAAAAGCCTTTTCCTAATCGCTAAATGGTCTGTCTGTTACGATGAGAAGGGTAATTGAAACAAGAAATTTCCCGAAAGCTCTCTCGTCATTGGTCTCGCCAAGAAAGAAAATATGCCCGTCTACCGCAGCTACGCATCCTGTGGCTTCATCCCCGACGACACCGACATTTCCTCTAGACGGCACATCATGGCTATCTACCACGACACCAGCACAGACGTCACGTGGCACAAACTCGATATGACGCACGAGGCAGCGATAGGTGCAGATAGCACTGGCGCGGTGTGATGTTTTATTTCACCCCTCATGACGCATTTGGAGGCGTTGAGTCAGTCAAGAAAACGTCCCGAATCCCGCTCAGTGTCGCGAGTCGACCTCGACACCTGTCAAGAATACATCAACTAATGGCAAATGGGCGCGATATGTCTGCCATCGGGACGATTGGGCATGGAAACTACTGGCAGCCGCCGAATTGGTCGAGGCTGTTTGACCGCGTCCGCCCAGCTAACGTAGGGCAGTGCGTGTCAGGCACGGTGATATACCGTAGCCCTCTAGTGTTCTGCCCCAGGTTTTCATCCCATCTTCCCTCTCGTGCTAGTACGTTCTGGCCTTAGCGACCAGCTCGTGCCTTCGTATATAGCTCGCTCCTTCATAAACTCAATACAACACGATTCACACATGTTCCATTCCTGGTCCCGTTGACAGTGCGTGACATCTCGATGACAGCACCGCCACGGGAAGAGACAGCGTGTCCAAACACTCGATATGCCGCCACGGTAGGCATCGCCAACCGTGAAAGATAAGAATCCGAATCTCCTCTTTGCGCTGAAGAATGACTTACTTCACAGATGTGAGCATGGAGCTGGAGTAGAGTGAGGCCTAAAGATAGCTAGGAGAATTCGATTCTTGTCGCAATAATTGATAAAATCCATGGTAAGATGAGATCCGTGGCCATCTACTATAAGCAATCAGTGTTGAGAGCAGGTGCTGCCTAGACAATCAGACGCGGCAGTCGCGAGGACCTCAGTTATGGGAGGAGCAAGTGGCTGGTAAACAGAGTACTTAGCCTCTCATCTCACCTGAGACCAATGCATAACTCTAACATCAAAATTTCTACTTCAACAATCAGCACGCCCGACGCGCTTTTTTCTTGGTGTTTCGGTCGAATACCTGCTCAAGCCAGGCTAATCCCAGATCGTTATTGGTCTATCCTGAAGGTGATGAGGCTATAGAGACGTTGTGTTGGCCTACTTTGACGTCCTCTACCCAGCTTGATTGCAGCGTCTTTCCTTGGTAGATAAGAGCAGGCGGAAGAGCTGATCTATCAGCACAAATCGAAGCCAGAACAGTCACCCACTTTCTTGAGCCATCTTGCAAGGAGGCAGTAACTCACCCTTGCTGCCACAAGTACTTGCTAAAGATCCTCTTCGACCTGGAGGTCACACCAATTAGGAAGCCCTTCTCATCCATATCGTACATGTGCTGAGGCTCCACTTGATACTTGTCAATTTTAGAGTGCAGGAGATCGAAATACAGCTTGTATTTAACCTCAGAATCAGCCTGGTGCCTCACACGGTCCATCCCGGTGGTCCACTTGGCTGTAAGCTGGTCCTTATAGTTCTTGACAAAACGGATAACCCAGCTCTCACTGATGTCCTCCTTGGCCACAGCAGAGGCGAAATCTTGAACAATTCCCCCCGGGGGGGAAACCCCCCGTCCTGTTAAGTCTCCAATGTACCGTACAAGCTCTAACTCTTGTTCTAGGCTGAGTTTCTTCTGGCTGATTGCCTTGGCTTTAAAAGAGCCTGTCTTGCCCTTGTGCCTTTGGCC